>JBAMJV010007300.1:0-123187 GCA_037951105.1 Echinarachnius parma | reverse complement strand
AGGCATAGGCTTAGTTTGTTCGTACCTTCAGTTTACATTTATGTTCACCCGGCCATGTTGGTTATTGTGCGTATACCTATCTTGTTCCGTTTTACTTTAATACTGGATCAGACTTTGAATTGCTCGAAGTCAGTCAGGTCGTTTACATATGGCACGTGTCTGCTGAGGATCCCATCGTGGAGCTGGGCGGCGCTGTACACCGGTACATATCGCTGGACTACCCTTCAATCTGGCTCAGGTTCAAGACTGCGCATTTCTCCTTCCCGACCAAGCACCGCGGATTCTCCATCACGGCTGGGCTGCGTTGTTCAAACGGTAAATATCCATACTATTGTTATTTGGGCATAATAGGGACTTTTCCGCGAAAATTTGGGGTACAAATATTAAATTTTTTGCGAAAGTGTTGCGACATATTCGCAAATGTGGAGAAAACTGTCGCGAACTAGTCGCGATTGTTCGCGAAAGTAACGTTCTTATTTAGAGGGCGCTTCAAGAATAATTATTTTGCGAGGTAGAGAAAAACTGAGTGTAGGAGTTGCACAAGTACACAAAGTTAGAAAAAAACACACGTTGGCTTGATAAAATTGCTTGACTTCATAAACGGCTGATTATCCATCAATAAATCATTTGAATAAAAGTCGTGGGCATTTATGTTTAGTTCCTCAGTCTGTCATTCTCAGATTGAACGTAAAAGCCAATCATTAACCTTTTAAAGATTGTATTGAACCAAATACACATTCCTTTGTACAATACGAATACTTACCTAATACGGTGCAGCGTGCGTCGAGCCAGTAGCGGCGGTGTTCGACCGCCGAAGCTCCGGGCACAATGCCGCTGACGGTCCGCTACTGCAGGCTGCTGCCACAGCTGCGGTGGTGTGCGAGTGGAAAACCCGGGATTCGGAGAGGTGTCTCGTACGTCCTTCTTGTTCCAAGTCCTGAGTTCCAACTGCCGATTTTACGATATCGGCGATGCGTGCGATGTGCCGCGCGCGCACGTAGCTCGTGCGCGCGCGATCCCTCAATGGGTTTTGATGTGTCAATTGTCTTCTAATTATGGAAAATATTTAAGATTTAATTGAAACACGTTTCGGAGCGCTTTTCGATTGAAGTGAAAAGTATCATAGTAAGTATCATAGTAAAAGTATGATAGTATCCGAACGATCGGAATCAAAAAACCTAACATAAGTTAAAAATTGTTTCAGTGAATAAACATTGTTCATTTTATATTAAAATATCACATATAAAAGGAATCGTACAATGATACTGGTGCATGATTCAACTCTATAATATTACGGGTGGAAAAATCTTATTAGTTAATTGATCACTTTTAAATAAATATCAGTCATAATTCCCTAAAAGTCTGTTCCGATCTTGATCAAGAACAATAACAATAACAGTAAAAAAAAAAAACTAATAACAAATGTATTTCATGGTATTTTCCCCCGCAAAAGCCGTCAACTGCAGCAATGGTAATACGTGTGGTCCGGACAGCGAATGTTCTGATATCAGCGGAGGATATGTGTGCGACTGTGCACCATTGTACACAGGAGTAGACTGTCACGAAGGTAAATATTCAGGGTTTACATTATAGGGATCTATTAACTTTGATGACATGTGCAAAAAATGATGAATGGTTGATAAAAAAAATGTGTATTTTGGTGATCTGATATGTCCTCTGAGTAATGTGTGAATGTTTAACGTAAAAAGGACGTTATATGGCCGTGTAATTATTGAAAATACAATATATATTCCCTAACTCATTGCACTAACGATGTACACAGTTATAACTTTCCAGGAGATAACCAAAAATCTGAACATTTCAATCGTAAATATATTTGTTTACAAAAGGAAAATTCGGAAAACCGAAACCCGCTCCACAATTCTACTGGAGGTATTTTTTAAATTTTGTTAAATTGTTTTTTTTAAACATCTTTTTGCATGATCGGAAAGCGCCAGAAACGTACCAACATGGCATAATCAGATAGATCACATCATGATAATCATTTATTAGACCCTTGAGCAGTGAAAACGATGTAAAAAAAGAGCCCCCGTGAGCCCCAAAATAGCCCTCGTGAATAATTTCACGAGGGCGTTTTTTTCCCTCAAAATTTTCAAAATCGCCCTCGTGAAAAAAAAAGTATTTTTGGGGTTGGTGAGAACCGTTAAAGGGGTACTACAGTTTTGGTAAGGCTGAGCTTTAGTAACCAAAACCTGCACAATAACATTCCAAACTAATAGTTATAACTCCACCATGCTCGAAAGGTATAGAAATTACAAACGACTAAGTAAAAAGCCTGTTATCATTCAAAAATAGCCATAACAACACAAGAGGGCACTCTCTTGAAGAGCATTGGTTTAAACCATTTTTGATGTTTTGTTGAAATAGTAATTAAATAGAGATATCAACAACAACTATTTAAAAAACTCTTTTGACAATTTTTGAAAAAGTGTAGCATTTTGTTTATTTTTTTGCAATCATCGAATAAATCTGGGGCCCAGATTTATTCCGATCTGATATATTTAATGATATTGCAGTCGTTTCTGAACCGATTTTGATCAAACAAAATTTATTCTGACATTAAAATTGTATGCTCTTTCGAATTTTACACTCAAGTTTTCATTATCTCACAACAAAATTATTTCGTGCAGCGCCCTTTATACCAAAACTGAACCACCCCTTTAAATGTCTAGGTCCATTTGGGGGATTTTGAAAATATTATACTAGATCCCTTTAATGCAAAAAAGATGATTTTTTTTTTTAACAATTACTCATAATTGCGATTAATTCTGCTGAATAACAAATTAAAGGGGTAGTTTAGTTTTGGTAAGGCTGAACTTAAGTAGCTAAAACCTGCATAGTAACATTATAAACTAATAGTTATAACTCCACCATGCTCGAAAGGTATACAAAATTACAAACGACTAAGTAAAAAGCCTGTTATCATTCAAAAAGAGCCATTCAAACACAAGAGGGCGCTTTTTAAAAGGCATTCGTTTCAACCATTTTTCAGACAAAATTATGCGTCTGATGTTTTATTGATATAATGATTAAATAGCGAGATCATCAACAACTATTTAAAAAATGCTTTTGAAAATTTTTGAAAAAGTGCAAGCATTTTAAACAAAAATTCTAAAAATCATCTAATTATTTGGGCCCCAAATAATTATAAGATCAGATATATTTATTGATATTTCAGCCGTTTCTGGGTCGATTTTGACCAAATAAAGTTTCTTCTGCCATTAAAATTGCATGTTCTCTCAAATTGGACATTCAGTTTTTCATTACATCACAAAAAAATTGTGATGTGCAGCGCCCTCTCTACCAAAACTAAACTTCCCCTTTAATGCAAATTATAGTAAAATGTGAGATACTTTTATTCATATCTTCAAA
Organism: Echinarachnius parma; assembly: GCA_037951105.1. NCBI lineage: Eukaryota > Metazoa > Echinodermata > Echinoidea > Clypeasteroida > Echinarachniidae > Echinarachnius > Echinarachnius parma. Next base: position 119,794 of record JBAMJV010007300.1, on the reverse strand, counting down.
AGTTAACCTTGATCAGTCAGGATCACTTTCGCAAAACCGCTATCGGCCAAAATAGCGGAAAAGCACTATTCCGCGATTATCACGTGACACGCAGTATTGCGTCATTTCGGTTCCACGTGTTGTGGCAATGGGGATATTTGTGCAACACCTACATTCAATTAAATTACATTTATTTTCGCCCAATGTTCTGGACAGATCATCTAAATAGTAAATGTGTATAGCATCCTTGATAATTCAACTAATGGTGTGTAGTTTGTCTAAATGATCTGGCCAGAACATTTTAAGAAAATCTTGCTCGATTATGCGGGTTCTTTTTTCAAATAAACGGTTGATTCGCGCATAGACTTACGCGACAGGTGTTTGATGCCGTACGAACTAGTACGGTGCGAAATAATGAGATAAAAGGAGGGAGCGTGTGAGAGAGGCGTATAGCTCGGCAAAATAAGAGAACGGCAAGATAAACTTAGCACGCGGAAGGCGAGAATGGCGGACACAAAGCTGCATATATGTAATAAACGGCTGTACAAAATTCTATTTTGTTTCGATCACCGATAGTATCGCATAGTACTATCGCCACGATATATGCGCCATCTAGCGACATTGATTGGAGAATAGTGGGAAACCGCTATTTTCACGATAGTGGAAAAGCGAAAGTGGTCCTGACTGTTGATATGCAATGAGTAAAGTATCATTTAAAAAACTATATTTTGAGCTTTATGATGGTACCTTAAAATCTTTGAAAATTACCACCAACAAAAATCTGGTTTTGCAAATAAAGTCTTCAGATACAATTGATTGTAATCGTGTATAATCATCAAAAGTACAGCGTATTCATACAGAATGTCCCTTAGATAGTAAACATATTATAATTTGTATTATATAATGTAGAGCTTTTTTAAGGCTTTTTAATTGTCAAAATTCAACGCCCGTTCATCTGTTTACACAACCTCAGTTGAACGATCGACCCATAACACGTCCATTTTAATATTGAACAACTATTTAAACGTTTAAGATTTCCCTAGTGATTTAAGTTACACAAAAACGTGAACAAATTGATCTGCAAAAACAAAACTAGAGAGTGATGTTACATGATTATGGTAGAAAATGTCGACTTCATAATGGTATTTGTTTTATTGTTTCATTTTGCGCCCCTTACCGCTGTGTAGAAAGGCCCTATACGTTGCTGAACGTATCATTGGAAGGCGTGCCCGTTACCATGGAAACACCTGGTTACCTGGTTACAACCCATTCATCTTTAACGTTCCTATGGCATATCGTCGGAGATGACACCTGTAACATCGGCATCTACTTTAAGGAGTTATCTCTCGAAGCGACCGAATATATGGCAGATATATTTCCAATAACTTTCTTCAATGCTACGACACGACTTGCTTACGACCGGTTTTATGACGATAACATCGTCTACTTTGTCGTGGTGGCATCGCAGCTGCGAGTGGAGCTTACATTTCCTTACACCGAGCGTGCGCTAGGTGTTTCTGCCAGTGCTGTGTGCAGGCCTAAATCAGGTGAGGGCGTGGTAATGTTGACGCGCATGATATCTTCAAACTTTATGCGCATGTTCAACTGATTGGTTAAATGTATTATTTCATTAATGAATGGATACAATAATTTCATTGGTTGATTCATTTATTTATTCATTAATTGTTTTCTCAATGGATTTATTAATGTATTAATTAATGTATTTATCTATTTATGGGTGTATATATCTATTCATTCATTCATTCATTCATTTTATGTTTTCATTTTTTGGTATCTAACTATTCATTGCTTACATAACGTATGTATATAATTTATTCATTCATTCATTCATTCATTTTATGTTTTCATTTTTTGGTATCTAACTATTCATTGCTTACATAACGTATGTATATAATTTATTCATTCATTTTCTGTATATTCATTTATTTATTTAACTACCTATAATGCATTGGTGTTCTAGTTACGTGTTGTCTTCGTTCTCAGACCCTTTCAAACAGCACTGACCCACTGCCCACTGGGGCAGCTTCCCTGCGGACCCAAAAGCTCCTGTCTAGATTGCGATCGTCCCCTTGCCTCCAGACCTGCAGCCCACTACCTCCATGATACAGGATCCTCTTAACAAAGCCATTATCAATCTTTAGTGTATTCGTTCACAGTGTTTTAATCATTACGTTAACCCTTTTAATCAGTAATGACCCACTGTGAAGGGCAGCTTTCCTGTGGACCAAGAAGCTCGTGGAATTGCTTCGTGGTTTTTCCCATTATCTCACTCCCCTGCCTCGATCCGTCAGCCCCTGCAACCTCCTGCTTTCCTGCTTTCTAGATGTACCAAGATTTAATTAACAAAGCCGTCGTTTGGTGTTTGGTTCAATTCATTCTGTTCATACACTCAATCAGCATTGGCCCTGTGAAGGGAAGCTTCCCTGTGGACCAAGAAGCTCGTGGAATTGCTTCGTGGTTTGTCCCATTATCTCACTCCCCTGCCTCGATCCGTCAGCCCCTGCAACATCCTGCTTTCCTGCTTCCTAGATGCAAGATCTAATTGAATAGCAAAGCCATCGTTTGGTGTTTGGTTCTAATCATTCTGTTTATACGCTCAATCAGCATTGGCCCTGTGAAGGGCAGCTTTCCTGTGGACCAAGAAGCTCGTGGAATTGCTTCGTGGTTTTTCCCATTATCTCACTCCCCTGCCTCGATCCGTCAGCCCCTGCAACCTCCTGCTTTCCTGCTTCCTAGATGCAAGATCTAATTGAATAGCAAAGCCATCGTTTGGTGTTTGGTTCTAATCATTCTGTTTATACGCTCAATCAGCATTGGCCCTGTGAAGGGCAGCTTTCCTGTGGACCAAGAAGCTCGTGGAATTGCTTCGTGGTTGTCCCATTATCTCACTCCCCTGCCTCGATCCGTCAGCCCCTGCAACCTCCTGCTTTCCTGCTTCCTAGATGCAAGATCTAATTGAATAGCAAAGCCATCGTTTGGTGTTTGGTTCTAAAAATTCTGTTTAAACGCTCAATCAGCATTGGCCCTGTGAAGGGCAGCTTTCCTGTGGACCAAGAAGCTCGTGGAATTGCTTCGTGGTTGTCCCATTATCTCACTCCCCTGCCTCGATCCGTCAGCCCCTGCAACCTCCTGCTTTCCTGCTTCCTAGATGCAAGATCTAATTGAATAGCAAAGCCATCGTTTGGTGTTTGGTTCTAATCATTCTGTTTATACGCTCAATCAGCATTGGCCCTGTGAAGGGCAGCATTCCTGTGGACCAAGAAGCTCGTGGAATTGCTTCGTGGTTTTTCCCATTATCTCACTCCCCTGCCTCGATCCGTCAGCCCCTACAACCTCCTGCTTTCCTGCTTCCTAGATGCAAGATCTAATTGAATAACAAAGCCATCGTTTGGTGTTTGGTTCTAATCATTCTGTTTAAACGCTCAATCAGCATTGACCCTGTGAAGGGCAGCTTTCCTGTGGACCAAGAAGCTCGTGGAATTGCTTCGTGGTTGTCCCATTATCTCACTCCCCTGCCTCGATCCGTCAGCCCCTGCAACCTCCTGCTTTCCTGCTTCCTAGATGCAAGATCTAATTGAATAGCAAAGCCATCGTTTGGTGTTTGGTTCTAATCATTCTGTTTATACGCTCAATCAGCATTGGCCCTGTGAAGGGCAGCTTTCCTGTGGACCAAGAAGCTCGTGGAATTGCTTCGTGGTTGTCCCATTATCTCACTCCCCTGCCTCGATCCGTCAGCCCCTGCACCCTCCTGCTTTCCTGCTTCCTAGATACAAGATCTAATTGAATAGCAAAGCCATCGTTTGGTGTTTGGTTCTAATCATTCTGTTTAAACGCTCAATCAGCATTGGCCCTGTGAAGGGCAGCTTTCATGTGGACCAAGAAGCTCGTGGAATTGCTTCGTGGTTGTCCCATTATCTCACTCCCCTCCCTCGATCCGTCAGCCCCTACAACCTCCTGCTTTCCGGCAGCTTTCTAGATGCAAGATCTAATTAACGAAGCCATCGTTTGGTGTTTTGTTCTAACCATTCTGTTTATACTCTCACTTAGCATTGGCCCTGTGAAGGGCAGTTTCCCACTGGCCCAAGTAGCTCGTGGAATTGCTTCGTGGTTTTCCCATTAGCTCAATTTCCTGCCTCGATCCACCAGCCCTTGCAACCTCCTGCTGCATATAGGTGCAAGATCCAATTATTTAACAAATCCATCGTTTAGTGTTTTGTTTTAATCATTCTTGTTAACCTTTCAATCAGCATTAACCAACTGTGAGGGCCAACTACCTTGTGGACCCGGAAGCTCGTGTCAGGACCGTGCCTATGGCTACATCTGCAGATGTGCCAAGGGATACACGGGGATCAACTGTCAAGACGGTAGTCATCCAATAACCCTTTTACCAGGGGTGTGTTTCACAAAGATTTCAAGTTGAACTTTAATTCAAGTTGGACTTACAATTACGGAAAGCCATTAGTTAGTTGTTTTAAAACACCACATGATATCTTTTAAAGAAAAATCAATAAATATTTTATATTTCAAATAAAAATTCGTATTCTTAAAGTAACATTTCGTAAAAGTCCCATGTATTCTGATTTTTGCATTTGAATATGTTTTTAATCCAAGGCTACACATGGCTTAAAATTATTATAAATCATAACCTTCAATTTAAGTTCAACTTAAAGATGCTGTGAAACACTCCCATGTCTCGCTTCGGAATGTCAGAAACGGCTGGTGAAAGAATACAGCTCGTATATAAGTAGTAACCACAGTCACAGCCTCTGCGCGTTTGATACATTGCAAACACGAGGGTGTTAAATTAACACCACTGTAGCCCATTTCATAAAACACTTGCAATTGTTGTAAGTGTCCAATTATAACTACCATGGCAACAGCTGTAATGCTCCATGTTGATTGGATGATGACCAGAAAGTTACAATAATTGGACACTTACAACAATTGCAAGTGTTTTATGATATGGGCTACTGGTATCTATGTTAGTCTACACCAGACTGGTGTTTACCAATGTAGATACCAGTGGTGTTAATTTTACATCCTCGTTTTTTCAATGTACACGCATTTGTCAGTCGTTCCTGCCATTCAGACGCGAGGCCCTTGTGAAAAGGCTGAGGAGATAACTACTCAGTGCTAATTACAGTCTCAATCGCCAGATGCAAAAACCTTCCTTGTCCGATTATTCGATAACATTTTTACAATTTCTATTTTTTTCAATTTGTTATAAACAGTTTTGTAAGTATTTATTTACATAGAGCCAAATGCAATTTACAATTTTCACGTAAACACTTTAATAATTGTAAATATGGTAATTTTAACAGATATATTCATTTTATTTTAAATCAATTTGTATTGAATTGATCCTACATACTAGACATACATCTGAAAGTCTCTCGATAACTTTATCCATTAATCCCCATTAATATGCCACTTACGAGACACTTGAGATTTATGTTTTGACATACATTTTTGTGAAACACCACCGAGTCCTGATAAAAATAAGTGTTGATTCTTTTTAAATTTTGTTTGGGGGGACAGTTCGTACGTAAACCCTTGCACTTTCCCAATCCTGATTGTAATAATTATTATTTCGGATGCACTTGATTCCGTCGACCTCTAACACGACGACGGTGAAACAACCCCGGGTTTTTTGTATTAATAACGGTAAATTTAAAAGGACAGTTTGTACGTAAAACATTTGCACTGCCCAAACTCACCCTGATTGTCATAATTATTATTTTGGATTTCGACATACAGACGACCACGTGATGCACTTGAATCTTTCGACGTCTAACGCGACGACGGTGCAATTTCGACCGGATCCCGACGACCCATCGCCGCTTGGGCGGGAATACGTCTGGCGAGCCCGCGGTGCGGCGAACTGTAGTATAGGCGTGGCCCTTCAATTTAGAGCGGGCGAGCATCTAAGCTTCCGATGGGGCTTTTCCGTGGACTCCGCATTCGGGTCGTTCTCAACTCAAAACCAAGATATCTTTCTTTACGTGGATGATTCGGAGTTATGGATTGATTACGTTCATGAACAAAAGCAAGAACCAAACATGTACAATTTCATTATGGAATTGACCATCGTTTGTCCAAGAGGTAGGCCTGTACACGCGATATGAAGACCTTAATTCCCAAAGGCGCTAAATCTACTCCATTAATGTTTAAGAAAAAAGGCCGGTATTGTAATACATTTATTAGCTTAAGCCAAAAAAAAAAAAAAAAAAAAAAAAAAAAAATCACCAGTAACCAGTTAAACCGTTTTACAGCTGTGGTATTGGACTAGTACATTGATGGTTGTCATGTACCACCACTGATTGGTTCTCTTCATTGGGCATCTAGACAAAGGGATGCTTGACATTCCAATGAAATGGCATACCAAGTAACCAAAAATATCATGTCATTTTGATCCAAGGATTAAAAGGACATAATATTACAGTTGACAATTTAACCCAATTCACTAGAATGACAATTTGAAGAGAAACAAAAATTGCAAAATCTCTGGTGGGGCATGACAACCATCAATAGTCTAGTCACATTCCACAGGCTGGTGTGAAACGTTTTTACTTGTTACTGGTATTATTTGTCTTTTTAGTCTATATTTAGCTTAAATTGATAAATTTAGTAGAATTCCGGCCAATGTGTTATATCCGGTTTGTGCAGATACCTTAGGGAAAATAAACATTTTATAATGCTCCATATTTTGTTTCTGATCGCGTATTTTAACTTTTAAAATAGATTTATAGCGAGCTACGTAAATCACGATTGCATTTATATCGTAACGTTAACTACATTTTAAGGACAGTGAATTTAACGCCTATGTGAATTAAGCTCTTAATATCATGTTTTGTTAACCCCAGGATCGTGTTAGCCCAGTCCAGTTCACATGAGAATCGTATAATCCCCCAGTCATCTATACAATGAACGAAATGGAAGATAAAATATCTGGGTTCCTATCTCACGTGTGCATTAATCCCTGGGCATTAATGAACAACACCAAGATCATAGGCGTAGGAGGGAGGGGGGGGGGGGGTGGGGGCTGCATTCCCCCTGGAGTTTTGAAAACGGACATATTCAGGCAAAAAGCTCCTGGAGTTTTGAAAACGGCCAGTTTCGGGCAAAAAGCACCTGAAATTCAGACAAATCATGTCATATCCGTCCAAAACCATATCATATTCGGCCAAACTCATGTTACATTCAGGCAAGGTCATGTTATCTCCGGGCAAAAACATCTTGTCAGATGAAAAGGCGGGAATGATAATCGGGAAAAAGACCTCCCCCCACCCCCCCCCCCCCCCCCACGCCCATGCCCGAAATTATATTATTATTGTGACTAGAGTCGACCATATAGTACCCAGAAGGTCAACTGACTAATATATGTTAATTTGTCGCAGTTATACAGTATAAACTTAGATCAGCAATGTTTGTGTTTCCTCCATCCGAGAACTGCTTCTTCATATATCAGATTATTATCTCTCTCTACGTGTTTGGTTGGACTCAATGGAGAGATTGTATTTCACTTTGACATATCTAACTGTTATATATATAGTTACATTATAAAAATAACGAAATAACATCATTAAACGTAGTCGTTCAAGTCGACAGTTCAAAAGATAGGTATACTTTGCTCTGTTCAATTGGAAGTAATTATTATTGTACACATCCGATTTTATACATGGAAAACTCGATTAAAATCAAGACATTAATTAGTTTCTAGGGCGATTACAAAGCCCTCCGGTGATTCTGAGCACGTTCTTGTTTATGGACTGTATTAGAGAGTGTATTGTCATTGTATTGTTCTTGTTGTTTTGATTGTTGTTGAGTAAGATTTTGAATTTGATTTTAATATTTGTAGGTAGTTCATGCCAAGATGAGCCTTGTTCACCGGGGAGTGCATGTGTTGATACGGCCTATGGATACAAGTGCACCTGCTTTCCTGGCTTTTTCGGAGAAAACTGCGAACAAGGTATACACTTAAAGGGATCTAGTAACTTTGTTGACATGTGAACAAATTGGCAAGTTTCGTCGGGTTCAAAGACAAAGGGATCTAGTAACATTGTTAGAAACATCAATTACTTAGAACTCTAGCGGTTCTCACATACATCGCCGAAATTCTGAATTTTAGAGATATATGATTGAAATGTTTGAATTTGAAAGCCTCTGTGCATGGGACCCCACAATTATTACATATGGTTATGTTTATGGATATTTAAGCCATTTCTGAACCGATTTTTATCAAATAAATTTCATTCTGTCAATAAAATTGTATGTTCTTTAAAATTTGACACTTAGTTTTTCATTATCTCACCAAAATATTATTTTGTGTAGCGCCCTCTATACCGAAACTCAACTATCCCTTTAAAGGGACTGTCCGCCTTTTACAAATCGTCTGAATATTTTCCAGTAGACGGATGGGGATAAATGTAACACACACACATACACAAATCCAGATCGAAAAGCCCTGTAATTTGGATTTTATGAATGAAAAACGAATGCGTCCCTCCATCAACCTTAGGCTATATATCTGTCAATAAAGTCGTTTAACTGATTTAGCATAATATTACAACAATATTGTACTCATTCTTGTAAAAGTATTAGGAAGCCGACAATTGTAAAGGTATGTAAAAGATGTCGAAAATGAAGAATATACAATTACATGTAGTCAGTTTGAGCGTGGTTTGGATATTTTGTTTAATATTCGCTTACGCCGTTGTTGATCTGTGCGTGGGTCACGTAGCGCGGGTCTGTGCGCGGGTCACGTAGGGGTCACGCGCAGCAACGTGGTACTCCATGGAATACGTGTGCGAAATTTCGCACCGTGTGAATACTCGTATAATGCGAATTAAACGCTGCCAGTCGTTTTATTATTTTGAGGTCTATAACTCCACGAAAAAGAGATTTCAAGCTCTAATTTGTTCAGGCATGCTGTTAAATTACATTTTCTTTCATATAAGAGAATAACCTCGCAACTTTTGAAATTTGGCTTGCAAAAGGGGGAAAGTTCCTTTAAACTACCTTTAATTGTTGTATTACTTCGTAATAATATTGATGATGGTTATAGTACTTACACTTATAATGATAATACAATAACAGTCAAAGTATCTATAATAATTATGATTATTTTAACAATAATAATCAAAAGACCAATAATAATAATGAAAATGGTAATAATAATACTACTAATAATGATAACAATAATTGATGCTAATCATAATAATAATAAAAAGAAGAAACAATTGAAACGTGTAAACGTTGATTATTCTTATTGAATATCTCGTCGTCATTTCCTTCATTGTATTTACACATGTAGGAAGGTACGTGACAGTGCTGCACCTTGCAGCCGCCGGACAGACCGAGACGGTGGTCTCACCAAATTTCCCCGGCCCGACACCCATCAACACACGAGCATCCTGGCATATCGTGACGTCACCTAATCGCAGCATCGGTTTGTCATTTCCGAATGGGCTGCGGAGTAGCGGATATGGCAACAAAGTTTCTATTGACGGCGACGTTAGCGATGCCGGTAGGAGACGGTCACTCGAGCTCGGAGAAACGCAACGGGCCTTCTACATAGCAACGACATATAGCGACGTTTGGATCGCCCTGTCCACGTCATATGGTGCAATAGGATACGGTTTTGAAATCGACACGATCAGCCAAGATCCACCGCCCGGTGAGTTTTAGATTAAGCCCCAAAATGCCAACAGATTATATAACCATGACATGATGTTGGGCCATTGTCGGAAAATGACCTTATGCCAATATATCACAAAAATGACGTCGTGACGATGTTGGGCTGGCGGACAATTTAACCTCGAGCCAACGGCGATATGCCGACATCCGGCAACCAAATTCCGACATCGGCCCAACGTCAGGTGGCTAGCTGGGTAAATTGCTATTTGGGTTTAAAAAGGAATCTATTGAAAAGCAAATGCCACACGCGTGAAGATTAGCAATTAGGGTGTGCACCGAACGATAGAGCCACGTATACAAAACACCGCACAACCCCGGGGGGGGGGGGGGGGGAGGGGGGGGGGGGGGGAGGTACTCACGTATATTGGGTATACGGGGATGTGCCGCTGGTAAGGGTGACTTATTCAAGAAAGATCCTTAGACATGGGTCCCCTTTTCATTAAAAAAATCCTTAGACATGGGTCCTATTTTTAAAAAAACCTTAGACATGGGTCCCTTTTTTCATTTATTCCTTTCCCCTCTTTTCTCCCTCATTTTCTCCAGGAATTTGGGATTTGCCGATGTGAAATTGCTAAAATTGTCAAGCTCGCTCCGCTCGCTCGCATACATAATATTTCACAACGTCGAGTGGTTATATATTACCCTTCATAACACCATATCATAAGTAATAAAACGAATATACCCATACAATGGTATTAAAACAAATGGAAATTTTCCGCTGTGAAATTGGTAAAATTTTCAAGCTCACTCCGCTCACTCGCATACATAATATGTTACAACCTCGTGTGTTTATATATTACCCTTCATAACGACATATTATAAGACATACAAACGAATATACATGTACCCATACAAAATTATTGAAACAAATGGCAATTTTCCGCTGTGAAATTGGTAAAATATTCAAGCTCGCTCCGCACGCTCGCATACATAATATTTCACAACCTCGGGTGTATATATGAAGAGCTTTCTTCCAAAAGGTGCTAAATCCACTTTTTCAAATTTGGAGTAAAGCAGGTTTTTTGGGTCATACTTTGTACACATGCCTATGGGAATATAAATATGGATCGTCCCATATTTTGAATTTGATTGTGTAATTTGTCCTAAAATTTTGATTCTAGATCGTTACGTAGCAATAATGTACTGATATCGCTAACTCAATTTGTATGGAAAGTGGATTTAACGCCTTTTGGAACTGAGCTCTTCATATATTGCCCTCCATAATGCCATATTATGAGACATAAAAACGTATAATATACCCATATATACAATAATATTGGAACAAATCGCATTTTCCGATGTGAAATTGCTGAAATGTTCAAGCTCGCACCGCTCGCTCGCATTGTTCATATTTATTTTAATTACCGTACCCTAATTAAAGACTATACACTGTTTTTCAATTATTAGAACAATTGAGAATTTCACCTCCGATATGCACCAGATAGCTCCACTCTAGTGTAAAAATTGCCAAAGCTCCCTGGTGTGGGAGGGGGGACACCACCCTCCCACACCCTTCAGCCGCTCGGTCGCTTCGCTCCTTCGCTCGGGCGCTTCGCACCCTCAAAGTATATACACTTTCGCCCTCCATGCGAAAATACCCTGGCGCCGCCCCTGTATACAGTAGTATGGAACAGTTCACTAATAAAGAATTTTATCAAGAAACTGCAAAGAAAAATATAATAATAAGTTAGAAATCCTCGAGGAGGCGCATAAATCACTGATTTTTTAGCGGAATGGAGGGAAAAACCATAATTTTAATTCAACCGATAGTTGGATCACATATTGGAGAATGAATCTGTGGTAAGTACCGTATCATATGTATAATTTTAAGCACAATTAGCGTGCAAAAACAATATTCAGTTTCAGTCCCGTATTAGAAGGACCTAGAACGCTAGCGCTTCGCGCTAGCGTACTCTAGAGTTGATTTGACTCTTGAGTTGTAACGGCTCTTTTTTAATGATAACAGGGGTTTTACTTTGTCGTTTGTAATTGTGTATACTTTTCGAGCATGGTGGAGTTATAACTATTAGTTTGTACCGTAATGGTGCAGGTTTTGGTTACTAAAGTTAAGTTTGACAAATACTCAACTATCCCTTTAATATTTGCATCGTGTTATTAGTAGCTGGATCGTGTTAATGGCTGTATCGTGTTAATAGCAACTGGATCGTATTGATAGTTGCATCGTGTAATAGTTGCATCGTGTTAATATCAACTGGATCGTGTTAATAATTGCTTCGTGTTAGCACTGTAACGTGTTAAAGGGGTAGTTTAGTTTTGGTAGAGAGGGCGCTGCACATCGCAATTTTTTTGTGAGGTAATTAAAAACTGAGTGTCAAATTTGAGAGAACATGCAATTTTAATGGCAGAATAAACTTTATTTGGTCGAAATCGGCCCACAAACGGCTGAAATATCAATAAATGTATCTGATCTTATAATTATTTGGGGCCCAAATAATTAACGGTTTTTTCAAAAAATTCAAAAAATGCTTCCACTTTCTCAAAAAATTTCGAAAGTGTTATTTAAGTAGTTGTTGATGTTCTCTCTATAAAATCAGTCTGGTAATAAAACATCACATGCATTATTGTCTATGGAAAATGGTTGAAACTGACGCCTTTAAAAAAGCGCCCTCTCGTGATCAAAATGGCTCTTTTTGAATGATAACATGCTTTTTACTTAGTCATTTTGCAAGTTTGTATACTTTTCGAGCATAGTGGAGTTATTACTATTAGTTTTGAAGGTTATTGTCCAGGTTTGGTTACTAAAGTTCAGCCTTACCAAAACTAAACTACCCCTTTAATACATGTAGTTGCATTATCAAGATGTCCTTATATTAATATCTTTATTTCAACATTCTATACTAAATTCATATAGATGAGCCCGGATATAGGTGTCCGCCAGATTTCTGCACACCAGGAAGCGAATGTGAAGCTAGTTGGTTGGGCTACAAATGCGTATGTACCACAGGATTTCATGGAGTAAAGTGCCACAATGGTAAGATTTCTCGCGATTATAAAGGAGTTATTATCGATGGAGTCACAAATGGCACTAATTGATTAAAACACCTGTCTATTTTCTAAGGGCGGTTTATTTGAAGTTCGATCTCCGATGCCGCCAAGTGAAACCAACGACTAGCTAATTAACTGATGACAATTTTGAAATTTCAAGATACTTCAACTAATGTTCTTGGTTTGTGAACATTTTATGTTTATTGGTAGACTTGATATACGCGTCGTCGAATGGAAGATAAAATTATAATCATAACCTGCATGAATAAAAAAAAAAAAACAAGATCATTCTTGAATTCATATTATACCTTGAAACAATATTTAATATTTCTCCACCTTCCGATAATTTCCGACAATTGACTTTAACATAGTGATCTTGAGATATCACTCTTGTCGTGAATTTTCATTATCAATATTTCAATTTTCACACATTACTTATTTCGTGCGCACTTGCTTTCTATAATTGATAAACACTCGAATAAGTTGAGTTCGGGTTTGCGAAAAGTGATTATAATAACAAAGCACACCTCCCTTTGAAATGTGCCAAATGCGTTTGTTAGCAACCGAAACATCATTGTTTTTCCACCTGCGAAAAGTTTTAGGCCCAAGTCAAGTTAGCACATTCAATTTATAGTTGACCGTGGCGGCATCGAATATCTAGTAAATGATTTGAATCTATTGTGACTCCAGTATATAATAGTTCGTTGATCATACTGTACTGTGGAATCACTGCGTTAGTGTGTATAACCGACCTCACCTTGTGACTGAATGCGATCGAAATATTGCAGGCAATGGAAGTGAATGAATCGCACATTTGAGACAGGCTTTATTTAATAAAGACTCTGATATATTATGGTATATTGAGATATGAGAAAATCGCCTAGAAATATATTTCACTCGGGGGTAGACTCCATTATGCACCGAACTTTTCAAACATTATAAAAGATAAAGTGATAAAATTCATGAAAAAGAAGCACTGTTTACCAAGTGAAATTGATGTCTGATTTGATTTTGATTTTTATTTATTTATTTATTTTAATTTTAATTGTTTATACTTACTTGGACATTTACTAATTGTGACTTTATGGGCTAACTCTTGCCGGAGGGTTGCCCTAGCGGAGCCAATTCGTTGGTATTTTTCATTTCCATATTTCACAAATAATTTTGGAACAAGTAAATATACAAACAAACAATATATTCATGAACTAAATACAATTTTTAAAAAAATACACAGAAGACTAATATACAATAAATATTACATAATCAACAATTTGTTTGTAGATAACATAACGTGAAATATGGGGGAACCAAAAAGAAGCAAATCTTGATTTGGTCCCTTACTGTCTATTGATTTTGACTACAATCGCAAAGCGTTCCGCAACGCTTATCAATTTAATATATCTGACTCCGTAATAATAGGAAGACATTTAACATTCAATACCCAGTTCATTATTCTGATACCATAAGCCAAACAACCGGGTACTATGGAGAATGATGTGGAAGCTCCGAGTGATTTCGGTAGAATTTGTCGAGGTTAATGGATCACTCTATAAGCAGTGAGCTTTTAAAAGCATTTATCACGGGTTATCAAAGTTAATCCACCGGTATGAATTCCAGTCAATGGGTTTTGCGCTAATTTGGCATTCTCACGGTATATCTTTCATCCTCCACACTACACCCCCCCCCCCCTCTTTTATTATTTTTTATTTTATTGAAATACAGACTCTAGGGTTGAACGCATCACCCTACCCGTTGGTCAAACCTTCACTATGGCGTATCAGTACCCTATCATCAGATATCGGGAGGATCCGCATTCGAGTCTCATGAGGCACGTAACGGGTCTGAAGGGCTGTGGGATAGAGCTGACCACCCCGTCGACCGTCTCGAACGACTTCAGAGCTACGCTGATCATAAGGACAGGTTTCGCAGCGGATGACACGGTGCTCCAAAAGTACCGCGACGAACTCGACACCGAGTACTATTTCCTCAATGCATCATCACTGTGGATAGATCTGACAGATAATTGGGGAATAGATTACCCCATGGAGCTCGTAGTCCAGTGTGACACAGGCGAGTATGCATGGGCGAAACCCAGGATGAAATTACCATTGACCATTACCAATTGAAATCAATTGATAAATTACCAATTAAAATCAATTGATAAATTACCAATTGAAATCAATTGATGAATTACCAATTGAAATCAATTGATAAATTACCAATTGAAATCAATAGGTAATCAAAAAGCATGCATATATGGAAAATGAAACGATTTGTACCAATTGAAAGCAATGGGTACCAATTGAAAGCAATAGGTACCAATTAGAAACCAATTAGATACCAATTAGAATTTCAATTGGTTTCAATGGGAATTTCGACCTGGGAATAGAGTACCGAATTTAGTGATGTCACATTCCTTTGTTATAACACGTTAATGATTTCTATGTAGGTACTAAAGGGGTGGTTGTAAGGTTCCTATGCACATATAAATTGTATCTTTCTGCAAACCCATCAATAATTCAAAGCAGTATAGCTATGAGACTCCCATGTCCTAATAGAGGAAGGAGACCTATGAACTATATGGACTGCATTGCAAGGGACATCCAGTGTGAAACTGGGGACTTGCAGACATTGATGATGGATAAAGATTCATGGCGTTGCATTGTGAACTCAATCTCGGATGCGTCCGCTTAGTAGTAGTAGTATACAGTTTGGATAAAACGTACGTTTGGAAACACAAATTTATCAACAAGTAATCCATCCGTTTTTATAGTGGAACTCCACCTGAATGTGATGCATTACGTATTTGTATTTGACTGGGAGTTCATCCAAATTTCATTTAAGAGATCCGACCTAGTCTATTCTAATCTTTAATAAACAACCAGTGCTGAAAATTACTCTCCATGCAATCTTTACCCTGAGTCTGGGGTGAGCCAGTTCAGAAAACATCTGTTAAACACATGTTAGCTGAACAAATTGATACAATTTACTCAAAATTATGAAGAACTCAATATCCGGAAAACGGCAAAATTCTCGGATGAGTTGCAACGAGGATTTTACGTCATGGTGACAACATATTTCTGTATTCTTTATAATAATTATGCAGATATGATGTCATGCTCCAGACAGCCCTGTCGCTACAGCAGCCAGTGTACAGAATGGTCACCGAGATACAAGAACTGTCGTTGCGAGATCGGATTCGGAGGACTGAGATGCGCAGATGGTATATTCGATAATTCAATTAATTTCCATTTTCCATTCAATTTTCCATTTAATTTTCAATTCAATATAACACTTTGAGTGCCAGGGATTGTAATGCTCTATGGCATTTGTGTGTATTGAAACTCGCGACAAAAAAAAGCGAGTTTGGCACTCAAGGAGTTTTAATCAAGGTTTATTGGTGGTATTCATAACACATGTTTGGCAGCTCGAGGGCTGAATTGTACATGTTTTCAAACATGTCTACAACATAATTCAGGATTTAAATTAAAAATGACATCCAATGTAAAAAAAAAAGCAACAATAATATGTTCAATGTTTGTAAATAAAGGGATCTTATAACATTGTCAAGATCGACTAAACTTACTTCCATTTAAGCTTGAGCACAATAATTCTTATACAAAAATGCTTTCTATTTCATTTTGTTAGAAATCCACGTAGAGACGGTACTGGTGAATTCATCTTACCCTGTATACATCGTGTCCCCGGGCTTTCCGATGCGTTTTGAAACAAATATGCAATTTACATGGCGGCTGCAGGCACAGACGGGTTGCGGAATCGGACTCTACTTCCCCAACGTGAGATTGTCTATAAATCAATTCACCCAGCATTTCGTATTGCGCGATGACGTACCGGGTGGAAACGTGCTCGCTACCCTCTCAGGATTGACGGTGAACGAGTACTTCCTCGTTCCGCATTCAGAAGCATGGATTCAGTTTCGCTCGGTGTACGCCGACTTCGGGTTTCGCTTGGAACTGTTCGAATCGTGCTTTCTTGGTGAGCGGCATCGTAAGGAATTGTTAAATATGTGTTTTTGAATGTGTGTGAGTGTGTGTGTGTGTGTGTGTGTGTGTGTGTGTGTGTGTGTGTGTGTGTGTGTGTGTGTGTGTGTGTGTGTGTGTGTGTGTGTGTGTGTGTGTGTGTGTGTGTGTGTGTGTGTGTGTGTGTGTGTGTGTGTGTGTGTGTGTGTGTGTGTGTGTGTGTGTGTGTGTGTGTGTTCGTGGGGAGGGGGTGTTGGGGAATGTAGCGACCGAATTGAGGGCGAGGATGAGACATTGATAAATTTAACATTTTTGTGCACGTCAGATTTTTTCCTTTATATATTTTATTCCCTCTTTTGCAAGCCAAATTTCAAAAGTTGCGAGGTTATTGTCTTATATGAAAGAAAATGTCATTTAATAGCATGCCTGAACAAATTAGGGTTTGAAATATCTTTTTCGTGAAGTTATAGACCTAAAACTAATAAAACGACAACCAACGCCAACGGTTAATTGTGCGTTTAAGTGTATTCACCCAGTGAGGAAGTACCGCAACGTTATGCGTGACCCCTACGTGACCCGCGCTAGCTACGTGACCCGCACACACATAATAATAGCATGACCGAATATTAAACAAAATAACCAAACCTCGCTTAAACTGACTACATGTAATTACATATTCTTCATTTTTGAGATTTTTTCCGTGACATACCTTAACAAATGTCGGCTTCACAATACCCTTATAAGAATAAGTACAATATTGTTGTAATATTATGCTAAATCAGTTACACTCTTTTATTGACCGATATATAGTTTGATGTAGGGACGCATTCGTTTTTTATCCGTAGAATCCAAATTACAGGGCTGTTCGATCTGATTTGTTGTGCGTGTGTTACATTCATCCCCATCCGTCAGCTGGAAACTGTTCAGACGTTTTGTAAAAGAGGGACATTCCCTTTAAGTACTTAACCTTTGATTTTATAATGGTAGCTACTAGGTTTGTTACTTTACTTTTTGGCGGTATAACTGGTATATATAATAAAGTATATGGCTGTTTAAAGACGTTGTAAGACATAGTCGCAGTGGAGCAAATGTCGAAACACATAACACTTTTTTGTTGGTATTCATTTCAATACTGTTAAAGGAGAGCTCCACGCGCAGCAAAACACACAATATAGCGAAACCCTGCACCTGTCGGGGAAAAATCCAAAGTTACATTTTCAAGTCAAGTCAAGCTCTCATAAGATGCCTTCTTCAAAAACATCGGCCAATATTTGACAAAAGTATGACTCATCCGATTTTAGTTACATAATTCCTTCAAATACATTATGTGAACTTGAAATGTCCATTTCTTCCAAACATGAATTACCAACAGGTGCAGGGTTCTGCTATATCCGATCACAATTTTTACCATGATTTTGTGTGTATTTTTCGTTTCTACACTTAATAGGTAACTGTAGTCATGATCCTTGCGCCCCCCAAAGCACATGTCAGAACCTTCTCGACGGGTACAGGTGTGAATGCTTACCAGGGTTTGGAGGAAAGAACTGTGCGGATGGTAAGTTTCTAACTTTGGATCATCATTAAATATATGCATGACGGGTTGTACTTCAAGTCAAGGCAGGGCAAAATAAAACCCCAAAACAATTGCAATAATAGTTTACGTTGTGTAATATTCATTTCGTACATGGCCAAAATCGTACATGACCGAAATACAAAATAGTATGCCTTTTAATGAACATTTAAAATGTATAAATGATTATTTAAAAAAAAATAATGAGCTCCAAACAAGGAATCTGTACTAATCTTTGCCAGTAGTTAATTGATATTTTCTTAAAATCAACAAATGTTTGTCTCCCTAAACCTTTTATGAGTAATTTGAGATTTAAGCAAATATTCCTTATTTTATATAATAAACTATCATCTACATACCAATTAGTGAACATTCTCAACTATATTAGTGAAAATGGACCAATAGCGGTGATATGGGGCACTTTGATGGCGTTTATTTAAGGAATTCCTATGACTGAACACCGCAAGCGAGTAATGACGACAAATAATTTGCATAATAAACTGGGAAAGGAAACTTGTTCTCGTGTGTGTATGACGTCGGATAATTTGCGTATTGTTAATCGTTTCTTATTTGCATACAATAAACATGATTAGGAGAAATTTAAAGGTCGAGATTTAAGTTAAGTCCCGTATTCAAAAAGGAACATACAAATAAACTGTCTCCAGGATCTTGGAAAAGCAAAACAAGGTAGGACATGCTAGGTAGGAAATAGACCGGTGTGTACGTACTTTAGAACTAATAGCATCTCAGGTTATGGAGACAGATTATTTTTATGCTCCTTTTTAACATCGGGATTTAACTTTAATGTCGACCTTAGTTTACTTAACTTTCTCTGCATTTCATGCTATAATGGGACACGCGTTACTCTATTTAATACTCTACTTATATTACGCGAATTATGTGACAACTTACCACATGAGAACAAGTTAACTTACCTATTTTATAACGTCATCGCAATTCCTTAACCATACTTAACAACATTGTCCGATACCGCCGCCCTTATTCTCTTTCCTCTTGTTTTTAAGAATTGATGCAATGGATAATTAAAAAAAACAGGGGCATATGGCCTAATTGGTGTGATTGGACAGCAGCAAACAATCGGGTAGACACACCCTATTTATTTATTTGTTTACTTTGTTATTTTTTACATTATTTTTGTCCAATTTTGGGGGACCAAACACTAAGAATAACATTAGGAATGAAGAAAAAAAAACATAATGGTGATTTTAACCTTGGTTTCCAACTTTGAATGTATATGAGATCATGAAATAAACAATAATCAGTAATTGATAATACAACGGCATCGTCTGTTTATTTCTCTCAGATGTCGGCGTTATCAATATCAACCTCGAATCAGCCGACGCCGTTTTCGATTTGGATTGTCTGAACCATGAAATTCTGCCTCTGACATGGAAAATATCAAGCAACCAATCCGGATGTGGCATCGGGCTTCAGATATCCTACGATATTTTTGTAGGCGATTCGTGGCCTCACGTTATCGCGCGATCACACGCCGATGCAAGCAGCTACCTGGCATCGTTCGTGACGTCCAGAAACTATTACGCTTTCTTTGACCTCGGCACCCTCTGGGTACATAGGAACCTAGAACGCGTTGACTGCAAAGCCAGGGTGACAGCGCAAGTTGATTGCAACGAAGGTCAGTGCACTTTGCCTTTCAACGTTCCGTTAAAGTAATCTGGTAACTTTGTTGACGTGTGCAAAAAGTGATGAATGGTTGATAAAAGGTGTAGTTATGTGATCTGAAATTTCCACTGAGTGATGAAAATTTCACGTTAAATGGCCGAGTAATGAGCAAAAATGCAAAGTGATATTCGCTTGCTCATTGCACTGACTTTGTACACAGTTATAACTTTCCAGTGGATAATTAAAAGTCCAAGGACTTCAATCGTAAATATTTTTTTTAATGAAAGGGGAATTTGGAAGAACGAAAACATGTTCCATACTTCTATTGGTAATACTAATACAACAATGTATGAGAGAACCCCTAGAGTTCTAAGTAGGTTTTGTGGATTTGGACAAGGTTACTAGATCCCTTTAACGTCACCGCGCAGTAAGTTGCGGTACATATCATGACCTAACGCGAGTTATAGCGGCTGTACTGCCGCTTCATGCTAAATTTTTCAAATTGTTCACCTAGTTATGTATTCCGAATATAACTCCTCAAATAACAAGGATGGAATTCTTTCATTTTCGATAACAAGATGTATTCTTCATTTAGTTCACCAATTGTTGATAATTGACAATCTTAAAGGGATCTAGTAACTTTGTTGGCATGTGCGAAAAGTGATGAGTGGTTGATACAATGTATATTGTTGTTATCTGATATGTCCACTGGGTGTTGTGTGCAAATTTCAAGTTAAATGGACGTTATATGGCCGAGTAATAAGCACAAATTCAAAGTGACATTCACTGACTCATTGCACTCACTTTGTACACGGTTCTGACGATCCATTGGATAATTTGACATCTGAACACTTCAATCGTAAATATCTTTTGAACGAAAGGGAAATTTGAAAAACCGAAACCTGTCCCATGCTTTTGTCCCATGCTTTTTTGTTAATAAGAATACAACAATTTTGAGGATTTGGACAATGTTACTAAGTCCCTTAAACTATTGAAAATTGTTCGTAAAGCTTTTTTGTTTAGTGATCGACATGTAACTGCGAGTTTTCTCTTCCCATAGACATAACACGCGGGGTGTCGCGTTGCATGATTCGTCTACGCATAATGCATTATAATTCGTTAGGTCCAAAAGATATGAAAAACATAACTTTTCAAAAAGAACGGAAAACGGATCTTGGTTCTGACGTTAGGCGCAAAAAATGATAATGAGCTATAATCACTCAATCAACTAGTCCATGTAGTCATACAGGACAAGTCAAGTGAGTTCAATTAACTATTGCGCAAAATACGAGGAGATTATACATTTTATGTTGATACTTTAATAACTAGTGGCCTCTGTGGCTTCTGTGTGCAGAAATCGCTCCGGACGCTACGTCGTGCGTGCGAGCATATGAACCCGGAACCACGGCTCTACTTTAGTCGCGTAACTGTCTCTCGCTTGCCGTGCGTACTAACATAATTATGCGCGATTGACTCATCGAACAGTTTTTCCGTGATTGGGATACAGAGCGCAATGATGGATTTTGAGTAAACAGACATTGGAGATAGATGATAAACGAATTCAGCGAACTCCAAAATTATATATTATAGTTTGATCTCCCTTCAATGTTTGTTCTCTTTGAACTTCCCCCCCCCCCCTATAATAGGTTCTATTGGAGTGACATGCTCAGACGGACCATGTAGCATCTACAGCAAATGTTTAGACAACAGTAACGGTTATCAGTGCCTGTGTCACCTGGGGTCTACCGGTATCAGTTGTAACGATGGTAATTATTCATTTTGTATTTGTTTAATCGAATCATTGCGAACATTGCGAACATTATACAATGTATAAGGTCTCGAGAGGAATCAAACCTTATTCCCCCGAATAGCTCAATCTGCGCTCTACCCGTCGAAGTTTATGGTACGGTTCATGTAGGGCAAATTGTATTATTTATAACGGTAAATGTCATCAAGAGGAGACTAAACGTACAACTAACTAATTGTTTTTTTTGAAATAGTCAATCTAATAACGAAATGGAGTAGACATTACAAATTGTCCGAAGCAATAGCTTTGTACATTTTCAGCTAACTTCTACTTTACCATGGAAATAATCTAAACTGTTCATTTTTAATTACACAAATCTAATGCGACCAGTGACTCTTAAAACCCAGCATTCCAACACATATGTTATAGTAAAGAGGAAATGAATATCGTCTGGACTTTAAAGATATGCTTAAGTAATGGTCGAGCTTTGTAAATTTGCAAATAACATGCTGTACAGCCTCGAATATGAGAAAATATTACTAAAATACAACATTTTAAAGGTTATAGTTGGGCAATTCCACGGTAACGGAAGGACATTCAGACACAATTTTGGAACTTCAATCAAATAATTCCAGGATCCTGCTTTTGATTTTTTATTCTAAATGGCATGTCTTTGATCCTTGTTGGGACACCTTTGATTTCCACTATTTCTAAAATTTTGACCGCATTATGTAAATTATTTATGGACACTAATGAGGCCGGTAACGGAAGGACGCCAAAATGGACATGGATTTTCAATTTTTTAAGTTATGACCCAATCTCTGTGAAGTTACGAGGTTTATCATGTTAAGTTGGCTACTAGTCAATTTCCTTATGTTCACAGAGTATAACACCACCTTTTAAGAAAAATATCTACATTGGTATATTAATTATGAGAAATTAATTACTCCAGTGTTCGGTAACGGAAGGACGGTAACGGAAGGACCTCTGAAAAGTCTATTGGAATTGTACAATAAAATTAATTTTGAAATTTAAAGACTATTTATGAGAAGGAAACCACTCTTTTGTGGTCTAAAATGAGTTTGTATCATAGATAGCATAGGGACATCACAAGCATTTACATTTCTATTTTTTTCTTACTATATTTCATGCTCCAATGGCTCTTATTCATGGTCAATCCATGGTAACGGAAGTACACTCCGACACAAATTGTCAACTTTAAGAAAGACATTTTTAAATACTTGTGTTGTTAGAACAGTCTATTTTGATAACAATACTTCCAAAACATACAGTTTTAAGGTCCCATAATTTTTTTTTTTTTTAAATCTCCGCACATTATTGAATATGCATACAAATGAGGTCGGTAACGGAAGGACACCAAAATGGACAAGGTTTTGTTATCAAATCAGTTTTAACCAAAACTCTGTGATATTAAATAATACAAAATATTTTAAGGGTACACATTTCATTCTCTGAAGGGTTAAGAAGAATTTACTTGTTCTTTGATTAAAATTTGTCCGCAGATATTTGAGTTATTTCACACAAAGCGGACCAATGTTCGGTAACGGAAGGACATAATGGACTATAATGTATGATATGACACAGTAGGGTCATTCCATGTCAAATCACCTTTAAAAAAATAGAAAATTTTCATCGCAGCCCTCCTCAAATTTGCTAATATTTGGTATGTATGATATTTCAACCTTTAAAAGCGCAAATATTTAAGTTTTAGCCCAATCCGCCCAATGGTTTTGGCGCTATGGTCGATTCTTATGGGGGAGTTTTGTAAGAAATGGGCGTGGGCACCATTTTTCAAATGGCCATTGTCCATTAACCGTTGGGTCAATTTATTTGGTAAAGGTGTCATTGGACTGGGGATGTTATGTGCAATCCATTTATGCCATTTGTGTTCATGCATGAGCGAGTTTGGATACGATAACCTTTGACCTTAGATTTTGACCTTCCGTTTTACCTCGTGGATCAAATAATTTTGAGAATTTGTTTTGCTTAAATCTTGGCTTGATATAATTTCTACAACATATGAAAGAATTGGAGATATATTATTTCTTGCTTTTTCTACAGCCTTGTTTTTAGTTTGCAAATTTCATGTAAAATTTAATTATTTTAGACCTACACCCATGTCCAAGAATTCTATAGGGGTGTATTGTATAAAAAAAAGACCTATTCAAAGTCATGATCAGAGCTATTCACACCCTGGCTCACCACAGTTAAATAGACCTACTAATCCCCATACAATAGAAATCCAGACAAATGGCATCATGGTACAAGGGCCCTGTTGCAGAAAGAGATAAAATCAAATGTGAGCCAGATCAAATGTTCTAAATGCACAAATCTGATTGGTTGAAACACAGAAATGTACTAGTCTGACCACGCTACGCCACTGATAGCTGGCCATTGCAGGTATTGTCTCATTATTTTGGGTTTTCATATATGAGAGACCAATTTTTTAACATAAATTTTGTCATAATATGTAATATGAGGTACCTTGTCCATCTGTTACCATGTGTATGGTAACGGAAGGACATTTTCTTTTGTTATTTATTAATTAACGAAGAAACAATGAGTAATACAATTGTTATCAATGGGAAGGCCTACTTGAACTTGCTTTGCACTGAAGATTGGTCTGCTCTCTAACAATTATGTGAGCCACAAAATTAAAAATATTGATTTTTCGGTAACGGAAGGACATTTTCATAGGCTGAAAATAAGAAGTCATTGAAGCATAACAAATCAAATAAATCATACAAATTTACTATTTTACGAAATGGTCATATCTCAGGAGTCAGAATAATGGTTTTTAGGCTTAACTGGGGAAATATTAAACAAACACAGGATCAAAACACTTTTTCACAAAAATGTCAAATTTGTGGGGTTCAATTATGGTTATAAAGTTATTATAAAAAAACAACTAAAATTATGTAAAACTAAAATGTTCTCATTGAATTCCAAAAATATAGAATTTAAGCTTTGATTTGATACCAAATTTGTATCATAAAAATGCTTGGACAATTTTTGGTCAAATGTCCACTTTGGCGTGGAATTGCCCAGTTGGGTTAGTCAAAGTCGAAAATAAAAGGAAAGTTCAAGATGATATGAACACCGGTCGATTACGCTGGCTCACTGCATATTTAATGCCTCGACCGGCCGCGGCTGAAAATTGCGATGAGGACAAAATCATTTTTACAATCAGAATTTCACAAGAATGTGAGCACTTGGAGGGAAGTAATTCTTATTCAGGTGTCCTGACTAAGTTTACTGTCACATGGATTCAAATCCAAGCCAAAACCTTACAACTAAACTTTCAGGAAGGACCAATTATTCTCGCGTATACGTTTAATACTGTGATCGATCAAACGCTTCTCAAACCTATTTATACTGCCGATTAGCCTTTGAAGGTAAGGTCGCGAAACTGTCTACTTTTATCACATTATGTCCAAACGATACTTTAATTGTTATTTCTTACCTGGCTGAATCAAACTTTACATCGTCGCATATTGAACATGGGTATATTTGAAGAGCTTAATTCTAAAAGGCACTAAATCCACTTCATTAACTTTGGAGAAAATCGCATTTGTCTCTTCGAATTAGTACACAGTCCTAAATGAATATAACAATTAATTGTTCAATATTTCGGTTTCGATTGCGTATTTTGTCTTCAAAATTGAAATTTCGCTAGCTACTTAGTCAATTATTGCACTTATTACGTTAACGAATTTTGATATATACAGGGTGGCCAAAAAAAAACGGAACGGGGCACTTCCCAAAATATAATAACACAATGTTTATGTTCATCGGATAGGGTGTCCTTTCCAATGAAAAACGATACCAAGAACAGTAATTTTGGTCAGGTCGTTTTTGTTTAAGGACGCAGTGAGTGAGACCATGTCAGGTGCCGTTTTATGTCGATTTCGACCTAGTCAATGCCGGTTTAACCGCACTCCTTGCCCGTAATACCATTCAGCGAGCATGTCCATTCTCTCGGCACACGGCTGAGTGCACACTAACAATAGTGCGCGATGCTCAACGATATGAACGGCGGTTCGTGCGATTCATCAAGCGCTGGCTCAATACAAATTGACAAAAAAGAGAACCTGACATGGTATCACTCACAGCGCCCTAAAACAAAAACTACACTACCAAATTGACTGTTCTTGGTATCGTTGTTCATTTGAAAAGACACTCTATCCGATGGACATAATACATTTGTTAGTATATTTTGGGAAGTGCCCCGTTCCGTTTTTTTTGGGCCACCCTGTATAGGATTTAGCGCCTTTTGGAATTAAGCTCTTCATTTGTATTCTTCTATTTTTCAGTCATGGAATCTGCCAGAGGTCTCATAGAATACATCCAAGCCAACAACACGAACACGACAGTATCCATCTGCAGAGAGAGTCAACTCTGCTCGTACATCGGGTGTGGTGTCCCTATGGACAGAACCCAGGTCCTGGGAAGCTGTAGCTGTGATGACGTTTGCGTCACGTTTGGCGATTGTTGCTGGGATTACGAAGAAACCTGCGGCTCAGATTCATCTTCCGATTCGGATTTCGGAGGATTTGGGGGCTTCGGATTTGGGGGGTTTGGGGGATTTGGAACTTTCGGAAGCAGCCATCAAGAAGATAGTGGTGAAGAGAAAGGAAACATCATTCCTGAGTCCGTGACAAAAGATTTATTCCGGTGCATTCGGGCAGAGAGGTGGGAGTATCTCTTTGTGGCACGATGTCCGAAGGAATGGGGCGATCCTGTCATGCGCCTGAAATGCGAAGGTCCACCCGATTTTGAGGATCCGCTGACATTTGTTCCAGTTTCACTCGACAAGGACATCACATTCCTCAATGCTTATTGCGCCATCTGTCACGGTGTTCAACCTGAAAACGTCACATCATGGTCCGTGAACTTCTACTGTGGCGAGGACCTGCAAAGAGGTGACTCCGAAGAGATGCTGAGCCGATTCAGTCGCGGCCTGTGCAGTTACCGCTATGATGACACTATATATGAAGTATATGAAGACGGATCATATCTTCGATACTGCAGCTCCAATGTTACCAACACATGCCCCCACAACTATACTGATCTAAACATTATAGAGGCATGCAGTGGTTATCGCGCACCAATCATGCGCACTGATACTGACCCCTTTTACGCAAATACGTACTGTCTCTTGTGTAATCAGCCCAACCATGATTACTCCGACTATGGCGTATGTATCGAATTAATTCCTGGATTTGCAGCACCACCTGCTGGCTTTCCGTTAACCATTTTGGTTGATTTCCGAGAAAATACGGGTATCAGGGTGAAGGTCGACCACGAAGTTATCAATCATGTCAACGTCGAATGTCCACACGGGTCAGTCTTTGACAGTTTCGCTGGATTCTGTCGCGAGCTATCGTGTTCCAGCGAATACACGCTTCGTCGAAGCAGGTGTACGTGGGGCACTCCCTGTACCGGAAACAGCGTGATCCTCGATCTCAAACTCTTGGACATGAATGATGAGTTTTGTATCTCGCCGGAAGAGATAGGAAGCATTATATCATGTACCGCGCAGGTTCTTGGAATTCCAGTAGGATGCCTTAGAATGATATCAGCAGACGCGGGTCCTTGCATGCAAACACCTAACGGAACCCGCTTCCTGCGGCTTCAAGTTGAGGATATGGTCTCTCATGAGGCATTGGCACGGTTGAGCAACTTCTCCGGATTGCTGGACGTCTGTGAGGCATCAGTCCTGAATTATGTCATGTCGTGTTCAGGAAACGATGTAGTATGTCATAGCGGTTGGCGTTACCTCGAATTTGATGATGACTTTTGGACAGAAGTCGAAGATGAAACGCTGTATGTGATTTTCAGCGGCGAGCAGGCCGAAAAAAGGTACACACCGGATGCGGTGCGTAGGTCTGGCAGACTCATGAATTTCCAAGTATGTGGAAACGTATCCGGCCAGGGCAATGTCACCCAGATAAATCAGTGGGTATGTCCTCTTGTCACTCTAAATGCCACGGAGTTTGAAGTCCTGGTAGACGGGAACGATACGTTGTTGCTTCACATTGCGTCGGAGAGACTCTTTGATTCGTCGGAATTTGAAGTCACAGATACCGGGGCCATTCGGATGTGTTCCTGGTTCAACGAAACGAACGGCACTGTCAGTGTCACGTCTACTGTCCAGTTCCTGGAGTATTCCGTCCCCCAGAACATCTTAAGTACCGCCTGCGTGAGTTTGTCTTTGGCGTCTGTCCTGATAACCTTCATATCGTACGCTATATTTCCCTCGCTCCGCAAACTGACAAACAATAAACTCACAATGATGTTCTGCGTGTTCCTCTTTTTAGCCCAGTTGTTAACCTTGGTTGGATCATATGCGGCAATCTACCCAAAGCTCTGCTATTCCCTTTCGATCCTCACGCATTTCTGTTGGCTCTGTGTCTTCGCCCTCACGAATGCCCTGGCCTACGATCTGCAGCATACGTTCGGCTACAATAAAAGCATCTCGTTCGCCCAGACGGGCTTCAAGTCGCTCTTTCGGTACACGATATACGTGGCTGGCGTAGCAGCGGTTGTCGTCATAGTATGTGTGTGTGTTGATACCCTGACAGACTCCAGTCTCCTGGATTACACATACGGTGACCTCTGTTGGATCGGCGGCAACTTTGCACGCTTTCTGGCGTTCGGCGTCCCGATGGCTGCTCTGCTGACGGTCAATATCGTCCTCTTTCTTTTCACGGCTGTCGGCATTTGGAAAGGTCACCAGAACGCGAAGTGGGTGGGGCGAAAGGGCTTACGACCGAGTTTCAAGGAGCATTTTGATCTACTTATGATCTACACCAAGGTACGTACCCCTAATCCCATTGTATAAACGTAATGGCCTAGTCCCATTATATAGCTTATCTCCTTCCGTTTATTATCCGACCAAAATGAGGCGAAACGGTTAGTATCTAGTAAAATTTGAAGTTCCATCCGTTGCCCATTCACGCGAAACGGAGCGAAAATAAAAGTATCATACTAGTCCATTCCGAACTTGGTCCGCATCATTTCGTTTCCTGCCAGTATTCTGCTAGTACCTTCCGGATGACAAACGAATAGGAAACGGAAGGAGATACGCTATAGTGGGACTAGACCATTATAAATTTGCCATCATTTTAAAGGCAGATAAAATGTAAACATTACAATAATAAGAAATATTGCAAATGACATAGACGGGATATATAATAGAGGGTCTAATAAGATATGATAAATCGGATTGAAAGTTCCAAATCTGTTGAAGGAGTACAGAAAATGGTTGAATTAAAATAAGAAAATGAAGCTAAGTATGACCGTCTCGGATATAAGTATTAGCAGGCAAGAATTGAAATGACATATCTGTGCTATGTAGATGACAAGAAAGATTTTGGCTGACACTGCATACCTAGTGTAGAACTGAGTGTAGGAATTGCGAAAGCACAATATTTTCGTACGAAACATCAGCTAGTCAATGTATTACAATTCGTGCGATTTCACTGATATAAAATGTAATATCTATAAAACCTTCACATTCATAAACAATATACCCGGGTAGCTTTCAAATTGTTTCTCTTGATAGGGTGTTTATTTTAGGAAAGAAATCACAAATACCACTTTTTAGGAAAATAATTGAATTTTCAAGGCGTCTGAATAACGTCGTCTCGCGTTATTCGAATAATGTACACACAGGCTCCTGAATAATATGTTAAGATTTTCTTTCTACCATTTAATTATAGAATGTTGGAAGAAGGTTTCTTTCCTTTTAATGTCGATCTTCCAAAACTAAGGTATACCAAATATAATGAAGCAAGGGTATCGCTAAATGGAGTGTTTCACTAAACACTAACATTTGAGCGTTGATTCAAGGGACAACTATCACTATAATCGATGCTAAAATTGTAGTGTTCATGAAACACCCAACTGGATACATACGAAACCACAGTATTGCTGTTCTTTGGTTGTGCAGATCTCCACCCTGATGGGTTTCACGTGGGCCTCTGGGCTGGTGATCCCTTTTGTCGATGTCCCTCAGCTCTGGTACATCTTCATCGTACTCAACGGATTGCAAGGTAAGTGAAGACAGTGATGTAGATTACGGAATAAGAAGAGGGATTAGTGCCTCCTTTATCCCCTCTAACCCTCTCCGAAAATGCCGCTCTCTGTGGCTCCTAAAACCTTGTTACCTTGGTCAATGTGTATACGGTATATGACCAGGCCCCCATGGCAGAAGGAGATGCAATCGATGGTAAAGTTGCAATTAATTTGCTGGTCAGATCATGTGATTGAATGTGCAAATCTGATCGGTTCAAATGTAAATATTTTCTGACTTTTGGGGACAGTTGAGTAACGTTAAGTATGGAAGCGAATTGCTTTGCAAATTTCGAGAACAAAATTATCAGGGTTTTCCAGATGTGTAGCAGTTCGCCTTCTTTACGCAAAAAAGCATATGTCTCAAGCCCAATTACGGTCTTAACATGGTTGAAGAACCTTTCTTTAAACGGTACTTAATTCCTGCTAGCCAGATCTTCAGCATTTTATGGAACATGTAGAATATGGAAAAGGAAGTTAAACGAACAGAGGACTAGCCGCTTCTGTGACCTTTTACTGATAGTAGACGTGAGCCCTGATCGAGCTTTCGAAATGATAGGCGGCATCACTCCTATGTGGCAGAAGGCAGTGGCGAAGCTTGATCCGACTGTTTGTGGGAGGGGGCAGGCACATGAATTATTGGGGCACCCTATATTTCTTCAGAATTGTATAAGTTGACCCCTCCCCCCATCCCCTTAGGCCCGCCACGCCACTGGTAGGAGGTAGGGGTTTCTAATGTAACATTATAAACACTGTAAGTTCCAGACTTGTTGAAGAGTCATCTGTTGTCATGTAAATACTACACGCCAAAGATAATACTTAATTGAATCTATCTTAAAACACGCTGCACCATTTGATGTAAAGCATTTGAGAACAAAGGTCGACGTTTATTTAACATGAAAAACTACCGTTATATATTAAAGGTACCTACATATTTCTCGCCTTCACCGCCAAACAGCGAGTATGGAAACTCTACAAGTCGCTGATCTTTGGCGCCGACGGGTTAGCTGCGACATCGGGCACAACGAAGAAGACGACTAAAACTGACCTGTCAAAGCAGGGTATTCCAAGTAAACAACAGAGCCTGCACGCACCCTCTACCATCATCGATGAGGGAGATGCGAACGAGGGTGACGAGACTGTTGAGGAGGCGGCTGAAATACCCCACCAGGACGGGCCATGTGATGAGAACGCGGATGACCAGGCATGCGAAACGACTCGCCAGGACCGTCCGATGGCTGATGATACGGCTGATCAGGCATCCGAAACTACCCACTGGCCAAGGGTTGAGAAAACGGCTAAGCAGGTATCCGAAGCAACCTACCAGGACAAGCCAAAGGTTAACGTTAATGAAGCGGCTGTGCCGACATCCGAAACAACCTATCAGGACCGGCTGGAGGCTAAGGGAACTGCTGACCAGGTGGCTGAAATAACCCATCAGGATCGTCCAAGGTTTGACGAAACGGCTGACCAGGCATCTGAAACAACCAACTAGGCCAGACGCATGACTGAGGAAACTACCAGACATCACCAAGTGCGTAGGCGCATGATGCGAACCGTTAGGAGAATGTTGAATATACTAAAATGTTGGCAATTATTTAATTTTATAACGGGAAAGTGAGACAATGGTGGTTCTCAAAAAAAATTTTTTATTTGTAGGGCATGTGAAGTTTAGAAAAGATGGCAATCGTACAAAACACATGCTGTTGGGTCAGTGCAATTTAAGGACTTCAGTCATTTTGGTACAATGTTAGAGCAGAAAGAACACCATAAAGATACCAATCCACACATTTGTCTTCTTATATTGCCACGACACCTATAACAGCCTTCTGTAGCACCACATCTCAAAAGCATCAACTCTTTTTTCTGTCTTTCTTTGTCATGGCCCAAGACTCGCACCCATAGGTCGCAATGGAGAATGCATTTGCACGAAGAAGTCAAACCTTCAGATTTAGTGACAGGCCTTGGCTTTTCCAGATATGAGACATGTTCTGCACTGTTGATCTTGCTATTGCCAGTCTTCGTCTAATCTCTATGACGCTCTCTCCTTTGTTATTAATTATGGAACCCAACTATTCAAACTGACTAACCATTTAAATTTTCTTTCCATCTATGATGAAATCACTGCTGTTACCGTCTTTGTCGACTACCATTATTATGTTAGTATTTTTGGTGTTCAATAGGAAGTCTTTCTCTTCACTCGCCTTTTTAATACGATCTAATAAGTCAATGAGCTCCTCTCTACTGCTGAAAACTAGAGTAGTGTCATCCGCATACCTAAGGTTTGTGATCTTCGTCCCTCCAAATTTCACTCCTTCATTGAAACCCTCCAGTGCATCTCTCATAATGTCCTCATAATATATATTGAAAAGGTTTGGAGATAGTATACAGCCCTGACGTACACCTCTGCCAATTTCAAACCACTCAGTATCCCCACTGCTTGTTCTTACTGTAAATTCTTGGTCCTGATACAGGTACTTGATTAGTCCTACTACCCAGCTAGCCACCTGACGTCGGGCCGATGTCGGAAGTTGGTTGCCGGATGTCGGCATATCGCCGTTGGCTCGAGGTTAAAATGTCCGCCAGCCCAACATCGTCACGACGTCATTTTTGTGATATATTGGCATAACGTCATTTTCCGACAATGGCCCAACATCTGAGATGATGTTGGGCCATTGTCGGAAAATGACGTTATGCCAATATATCAAAAAAATGACGTCGTGACGATGTTGGGCTGGCGGACATTTTAACCTCGAGCCAACGGCGATATGCCGACATCCGGCAACCAACTTCCGACATCGTCCCGACGTCAGGTGGCTAGCTGGGTATGTGGCTAGGGATTCCCATCTTTATCATTGTATCCCACATTTGAGGGTGGCTTACACAGTCGAACGCCTTACTGTAATCTATGAAACACATGTAGAGATACTTCTCTGCATTTCTCAATTATATTTCTGATGATGACAATCTGATCTCTTGTCCCCCTGCCTTCACGGAACCCTGCCTGCTCTTCTGAAATCTCTTCTTTCAGCTTGATTGTCATTCTCTTGCTTATGATCTTCAGAAGTACTTTACTTGCATGACAAATTCAGCTTATTGTCCGAAGATTTGAACATTCTGTTAGATCCCTCTTCTTCGGTAATGGTATGAATACAGCTCTACACCAGTCTTTAGGACATTCCTTCCTCTTCCAGATATTGCACCAAAGACGCCACATCAGATAAATCCCTTCTTCACCGATAGCCTTCCACATCTCAGAAGTCGAGTTATTAAAACCAGGAGACTTGCCATCCTTCAGATGTTTAATTGCTATCTCCACTTCTAATCTAAGAGGAAGGGTCTCCATTTCATCTCTTACCTCTCATTGGGTGTCGTCTTCACGTACCTGTGCAGCAAATAGTTCTTTACTATCATGACTATACTGCATCAATCTGTTCTTGATGTCCTCACGATTTGTCAGTGTTTTACCATTTTTGTCATTAATCACATCCAATCTAGGGCATCTTTTCCTTGAGATTTATTTCACAATGGCAAATGATGCCTTGGAGTTGTTCTTGTGACGTTCTAGGTTTTCACACTTTCCCTCGATGTAGTTCTTTTTGTCCTCCTTAACACTACTAATGACCTCTGTATTGAGTCTTATCCATTCCCCTCTATTGTGTTTTGCTTTTGCCTTCTGTTTTATTCCCAGTAATATTGCAAGAATCTACTTGATTCAGTTGATTATAAAAGGGTATGTGAAAAGCTTAATCCCCCAATCATCCACGATGAATCGAATCTTGGTCAAAATTAAAGTGCATGTAGTATACGTGTAACACTAGTCTGTTGTGCATATTGTGGAGCAAATCAGCTAATATAACTGTATTGTGACTTAGAACTTACAGTCGACCATGACACTGAGAGGATTGATGTTTGTGAAAAGTATCGTATGTTTGTGAAAAGTATCATATGGCTTTTATTCAATATGACCTGTTCCAACGAAACCCGTGACATTTTAGGAAATTGAGCACATAATTACCTTTGTCAATACACTGAACTATGCCGTAATTGCATTTCTGACTCTTTTTGCATAAGTTAGTTGTTATATAACTAACATTTAGTGTGACTGTATTAACTACAACCTTGTTTCGGGGGGCACGGTAGTGGTGTGCCCACTCTTCAGGTTAAAAATGAAGTGATTACCTTGAGAAAAAAGTTCAGTGTACTTATTTTGAAAACGTGCAACTTCATGTCTATTATCTAAATTTGTTCATGTTTCAAATATTCCTTGAAAGTGAATGACTTATTATTTCAATGTCAACATAGGTTACGTGCAAACTATCAAATTGAATTTATTTTGATTATCATTAACATGTAATAATATTGCAATTGTTATGGAACTTTCAAAGGTTTTTTATGCTTTTCGGGTGGCATATTATAATTTTTTTTATTTTGGGGGCAATTTATGGCATACGAGGCACAGATTTTACTTGAATGCTTAATAGAGTCATATTTATCAAATTTATCAATTCAAAACTTTAAAAATGGTACCTCCTGCCTTCCAGCCAGGCGATCGGCATTTATAGAATGGAGAAAGGAAAGTTAAACACACGAGTTACCAGAGGACTAGCCCCCGTCTGTAACTTTAACTTCGTATAGAAGACGTGTGGCCTATGGCTAATGAATCGGAGATAGGCGCCGCCTTGTGTTTCACTTTATTAACGCGTCCGCAATTGACAGTTTTAGTGATTGTGTTTATAGTTATATCTTTATTAACTAAAATAGTATCTATATTAAAATGTGAAGTAAAATCTATACCGTAAAATATTGCTAAATATTACAAATCATGTATATTTTATTTAAAATGTATAAAAGTATCCACTGGTAAAGATATGTATTTTTAATTTAGCTGGATTCCTTGAAAAGGATGCAAACTTGTTTATAGTAAGGTGTGACAATTAATGGCATTTAACTAATGTTGGATTTATTCTTATATGTAGTTATTATTTGTTCTAAAATAAGATAATCTGATTTGTTGATTTATTATACCGTTTACAATTTTTCTTTCATTATATATATTTTGTGCAATATTAATCATGCTTTTTGTTGTTGTGCCGTATGTATTGAAAATTATGAATCACTTTCTATTGAACAAATTTCTATATTGTTTGGAAAAATGAATATCCCCAATTTCCATATCTACCTAAATATCGTATAATATTTTTGTTTATGTTAGTGGGCAGCAGCAGTTTGCCAACTCCTACAGTATGTACAATTTATGACTGTCCATTAGAAACATTATATAATTCTACCGTAATTCCCTAAAATATCACCCAATGGGCTTTAATTAAGTTCCAGATTCAACGTGTTCAATCGTCACTTGAAACTGCTACAAAATTAATGTTTGGCCCCAAAATCCCACAAATGATGTACTGAAGCGTGAAGTTCGTTGGGCCGATAGGGTTTAAAGGGATAGTTGAGTGTTGGTATAGGGGGGCACTTCACAAAATATTTGTTTGTGAGATAATGAAAAACTGACTGTCAAATTTGAAAGAACATACAATTTTAATGACAGAATAATCTTTATTTGAACAAAATCGGTTCAGAAACGGCTGAAATATCCATAAATATAATTATTTGTATTCAAAATTCTTCACAAGGGGATATTTTGACTTTTTAGAAAAATATTTAAATATGCTTAAAGACTACATTGAACAAAATCTGAATAGGTGTTTAAAAAGTTGTTAATGATATCTCTATTGAATCATCATTTTAACAAAACATTAAATGCACAATTTTGACCAAAACTCAACTATCCCTTTAATAGGTTTTAAATTTCACAGACTGAATAACCCCCATGCACACAATATATTGGCGCACGTTTTTTAGGTTTAAAAAAAAAAAAAAATCCTCAAATTGTGGGTGTTACCCGGAATGAACCCTCTATGGGGAACTAATATTCTGTGTCTAAAATTGTAATTGTTAATAACACGCTTTACGTATAAATGTTGTGATTGATAAGCAAAGTGTGTTATATCTTATTGTTATCACATTTCTCTTTAAACAGTATCACCGGCACAACTTTTAAATTATCGATGATTTTATGATTGGGGGAGGAGAGAAGGATGTTAAGGTAATTAAAGGGATCTAGTAACTTTGTTGACATGTGCAAAAAGTGATGATTGGTTTATATAATGTATATTGTTGTTATTTATTATGTCCAATGCAGAGTATTGTGTGCAAATGTCAAGTCAAATGGATGTTATATGGCCGAGTAATGAGCAAAAATGCAAAGTGATATTCACTAACTCACAGCACTCACTTTGTACACGGTTTTGAAAACTCCAGTGGAGTTTTTCTTAGCTGAAAACTTCGTTCATAACTTTGTAACGAAAGGGAAATTAGAAAAACCGAAACCTGTCTCGTACTTTTTTTGTTAATACAAACAAAACAAGGTATGAACGAACTGCTAGTTTTCCAATTGGATTTTGAGGATTTGGACAATGTTACTAAGTCCCTTTAAAAGGTGACTAAATTACAAACGCATGTTGACTTTTGTTGATCTGTAATAATGAATACATCACATATATGTTGACTATTTGATGTACATTTTTGTCATATTTGTTCTATTATTTTTTATATTACTTTTATTCTACCTGCTAAGCTTCACCCCGAAAATAACCCTCCAGAAGCAATTGACTTTTGTGACATCATAATACCATTCAACCATCAGTCAGTTAGATGAACAAAAGACATTGGTATGTCACTTCCTATCAACTGACCACCTGTTCACAATAGCATTGCATGTTTTATACAAAGCCCACTCACCATGAAAAGAAGGGTTTCAATGAAAACATCCAATGCTAATGCAATAAGGTACTCAGTGGGTGAGAACATATCTCTTGTTCATGTTTATCTAGCTGACTGATGGTTGAATGGTATTATGATGTCACAAAAGTCAATGCTGGAGGATTTTTTTAGGGGTGGATTTTAGCAGGTAGAATACAAAATAAGAGAAAACATAATATTAAAAATATGACAAAAATGTACATCAAATAGTCAACAGATATGTGATGTATTCATTATTACAGATCAACAAAAGTCAACATGCATTTGTAATTTATTCACCCTTTAAGGATACTTACAAATTGTGTAAAGTCTCCAAAACATACTGAGTTATATCGGCATGATTCACGTTAAATATTTGTCATAGAATAGTCCAAAATTAAAAGCAAAACTCTTATTCCGCTGTACATTATTGGGTTAATCTCATGGGAATCACTATGAAGGCACAATGATCAAATTTTACAAGTATGCGAGCACTTGGAAGAGACTCAATTCATGTACAAGTATATTATAGACTCCTGAATGTACGTGGATTTATAACCTGTACTTTGTATTACCGTTCAGTCGATCTCTGTTAAAGGGAAAGTACCGTTTTGGTTTAGAGGGCGCTTCAAGACATAATTAATTTGTGAGGTAATGGAAAATTAAAGGGATCTAGTAACTTTGTTGACATGTGCAAAAAGTAATGAAGGGTTGATGCAATGTATATTGTTGTTATCCCATATATCTCACAGGGTATTGTGTGAACATTTCAAGTTAAATGGATATTGCATGGCCAAGTAATGAGCGAAAATGCAAAGTGATATTCACTAACTCACTGCACTATGGCTAATGAATCGGAGATAGGCGCCGCGTTGTGTGCCAAATTTGCACGGGAAGGATTTTAACTTTTGTTTCACTTTATTAACTCGTCCGCAATTGACAGTTTTAGTGATTGTGTTTATAGTTATATCTTTATTAACTAAAATAGTATCTATATTAAAATGTGAAGTAAAATCTATACCGTAAAATATTGCTAAATATTACAAATCATGTATATTTTATTTAAAAGGTATAAAAGTATCCACTGGTAAAGATATGTATTTTTAATTTAGCTGGATTCCTTGAAAAGGATGCAAACTTGTTTATAGTAAGGTGTGACAATTAATGGCATTTAACTAATGTTGGATTTATTCTTATATGTAGTAATTATTTGTTCTAAAATAAGGTAATCTGATTTGTTGATTTATTATACCGTTTACAATTTTTCTTTCATTATATATATTTTGTGCAATATTAATCATGCTTTTTGTTGTTGTGCCGTATGTATTGAAAATTATGAATCACTTTCTATTGAACAAATTTCTATATTGTTTTGAAAAATGAATATCCCCAATTTCCCTATCTACCTAAATATCGTATAATATTTTTGTTTATGTTAGTGGACAGCAGCAGTTTGCCAACTCCTACGGATACAGTATGTACAATTTATGACTGTCCATTAGAAACATTATATAATTCTACCGTAATTCCCTAAAATATCACCAATGGGCTTTAATTAAGTTCCAGATTCAACGTGTTCAATCGTCACTTGAAACTGCTACAAAATTAATGTTTGGCCCCCAAATCCCACAAATGATGTACTGAAGCGTGAAGTTCGTTGGGCCGATAGGGTTTAAAGGGATAGTTGAGTGTTGGTATAGGGGGGCACTTCACAAAATATTTGTTTGTGAGATAATGAAAAACTGACTGTCAAATTTGAAAGAACATACAATTTTAATGACAGAATAATCTTTATTTTAACAAAATCGGTTCAGAAACGGCTGAAATATCCATAAACATAATTATTTGTATTCAAAAATACTTCACAAGGGAATATTTTGACTTTTTAGAAAAAAATTTAAATATGCTTGAAGACTACTTTGAAAAAAATCTGAATAGGTTCTTAAAAAGTTGTTGATGATATCTCTATTGAATCATCATTTTAACAAAACATTAAATGCACAATTTTGACTAAAACTCAACTATCCCTTTAATAGGTTTTAAATTTCACAGACTGAATAACCCCCATGCACACAATATATTGGCGCACGTTTTTTAGGTTAAAAAAAAAAAAAAATCCTCAAATTGTGGGTGTTACCCGGAATGAACCCTCTATGGGGAACTAATATTCTGTGTCTAAAATTGTAATTGTTAATAACACGCTTTACGTATAAATGTTGTGATTGATAAGCAAAGTGTGTTATATCTTATTGTTATCACATTTCTCTTTAAACAGTATCACCGGCACAACTTTTAAATTATCGATGATTTTATGATTGGGGGAGGAGAGAAGGATGTTAAGGTAATTAAAGGGATCTAGTAACTTTGTTGACATGTGCAAAAAGTGATGATTGGTTTATATAATGTATATTGTTGTTATTTATTATGTCCACAGGGTATTGTGTGCAAACGTCAAGTCAAATGGATGTTATATGGCCGAGTAATGAGCAAAAATGCAAAGTGATATTCACTAACTCACAGCACTCACTTTTTACACGGTTTTAAAAACTCCAGTGGAGTTTTTCTTATCTGAAAACTTCAGTCGTTCATAACTTTGTAACGAAAGGGAAATTAGAAAAACCGAAACCTGTCTCGTGTTTTTTTTTTTTAATACGAACAAAACAAGGTATGAAAGAACTGCTAGTTTTCCAATTGGATTTTGAGGATTTGGACAATGTTACTAAGTCCCTTTAAAAGGTGATTAAATTACAAACGCATGTTGACTTTTGTTGATCTGTAATAATGAATACATCACATATATGTTGACTATTTGATGTACATTTTTGTCATATTTGTTCTATTATTTTTTCTATTACTTTTATTCTACCTGCTAAGCTTCACCCCTAAAAAAAACCCTCCAGAAGCAATTGACTTTTGTGACATCATAATACCATTCGACCATCAGTCAGCTAGATGAACAAAAGACATTGGTATGTCACTTCCTATCAACTGACCACCAGTTCACAATAGCATTGCATGTTTTATACAAAGCCCACTCACCATGAAAAGAAGGGTTTCAATGAAAACATCCAATGCTAATGCAATAAGGTACTCAGTGGGTGAGAACATATCTCTTGTTCATGTTTATCTAGCTGACTGATGGTTGAATGGTATTATGATGTCACAAAAGTCAATGCTGGAGGATTTGTTTAGGGGTGGATCTTACCAGGTAAAATAAAAATAAGAGAAAACATAATATTAAAAATATGACAAAAATGTACATCAAATAGTCAACAGATATGTGATGTATTCATTATTACAGATCAACAAAAGTCAACATGCATTTGTAATTTATTCACGCTTTAAGGGTACTTACAAATTGTGTAAAGTCTCCAAAACATACTGAGTTATATCGGCATGATTCACGTTAAATATTTGTCATAGAATAGTCCAAAATTAAAAGCAAAACTCTTATTCCGCTGTACATTATTGGGTTAATCTCATGGGAATCACTATGAAGGCACAATGATCAAATTTTGCAAGTATGCGAGCACTTGGAAGAGACTCAATTCATGTACAAGTATATTATAGACTCCTGAATGTACGTGGATTTATAACCTGTACTTTGTATTACCGTTCAGTCGATCTCTGTTAAAGGGATAGTACCGTTTTGGTTTAGAGGGCGCTTCAAGACATAATTAATTTGTGAGGTAATGGAAAATTAAAGGGATCTAGTAACTTTGTTGACATGTGCAAAAAGTGATGAAGGGTTGATGCAATGTATATTGTTGTTATCCCATATATCTCACAGGGTATTGTGTGAAAATTTCAAGTTAAATGGACATTGCATGGCCAAGTAATGAGCGAAAATGCAAAGTGATATTCACTAACTCACTGCACTCTGGCTAATGAATCGGAGATAGGCGCCGCCTTGTGTGCCAAATTTGCACGGGAAGGATTTAAACTTTTGTTTCACTTTATTAACTCGTCCGCAATTGACAGTTTTAGTGATTGTGTTTATAGTTATATCTGTATTAAAGGGGTAGTTTAGTTTTGGTAGAGAGGGCGCTGCATATCACAATTTTTTTGTGAGGTAATGAAAAACTGAGTGTCGAATTTGAGAGAACATGCCATTCTAATGGCAGAATAAACTTTATTTGGTCAAAATCGACCCAGAAACGGCTGAAATATCAATAAATATATCTGATCTTATAATTATTTGGGGCCCAAATAATTACATGATTTTTAGAAAAAAAATTAAAAATGCTTGCACTTTTTCAAAAATTTTCAAAAGCGTTTTATAAATAGTTGATGTTGATGATCTCGTTGATGATCTCGCTATTTAATCATTATATCAATAAAACATCACATGCATAATTTTGAATGAAAAATGGTTGAAAACAATGCCTTTTAAAAAAGCGCCCTCTTGTGTTTTAATGGCTCTTTTTGAATGATAACAGGCTTTTTACTTAGTCGTTGGTAATTTTGTATACCTTTCGAGCATGGTGGAGTTATAACTATTAGTTTATAATGTTACTGTGCAGGTTTTGGCTACTAAAGTTCAGCCTTACCAAAACTAAACTACCCCTTTAACTAAAATAGTATCTATATTAAAATGTGAAGTAAAATCTATACCGTAAAATATTGCTAAATATTACAAATCATGTATATTTTATTTAAAAGGTATAAAAGTATCCACTGGTAAAGATATGTATTTTTAATTTAGCTGGATTCCTTGAAAAGGATGCAAACTTGTTTATAGTAAGGTATGACAATTAATGGCATTTAACTAATGTTGGATTTATTCTTATATGTAGTAATTATTTGTTCTAAAATAAGGTAATCTGATTTGTTGATTTATTATACCGTTTACAATTTTTCTTTCATTATATATACTTTGTGCAATATTGATCATGCTTTTTGTTGTTGTGCCGTATGTATTGAAAATTATGAATCACTTTCTATTGAAAAAATTTCTATATTGTTTTGAAAAATGAATATCCCCAATTTCCCTATCTACCTAAATATCGTATAATATTTTTGTTTATGTTAGTGGGCAGCAGCAGTTTGCCAACTCCTATACAATTTATGACTGTCCATTAGAAACATATAATTCTACCGTAATTCCCTAAAATATCACCCAATGGGCTTTAATTAAGTTCCAGATTCAACGTGTTCAATCGTCACTTGAAACTGCTACAAAATTAATGTTTGGCCCCCAAATCCCACAAATGATGTACTGAAGCGTGAAGTTCGTTGGGCCGATAGGGTTTAAAGGGATAGCTGAGTGTTGGTATAGGGGGGCACTTCACAAAATATTTGTTTGTGAGATAATGAAAAACTGACTGTCAAATTTGAAAGAACATACAATTTTAATGACAGAATAATCTTTATTTGAACAAAATCGGTTCAGAAACGGCTGAAATATCCATAAATATAATTATTTGTATTCAAAAATTCTTCACAAGGGGATATTTTGACTTTTTAGAAAAAAATTTAAATATGCTTGAAGACTACTTTGAAACAAATCTGAATAGGTTCTTAAAAAGTTGTTGATGATATCTCTATTGAATCATCATTTTAACAAAACATTAAATGCACAATTTTGACCAAAACTCAACTATCCCTTTAATAGGTTTTAAATTTCACAGACTGAATAACCCTCATGCACACAATATATTGGCGCACGTTTTTTAGGTTAAAAAAAAAAAAAAATCCTCAAATTGTGGGTGTTACCCGGAATGAACCCTCTATGGGGAACTAATATTCTGTGTCTAAAATTGTAATTGTTAATAACACGCTTTACGTATAAATGTTGTGATTGATAAGCAAAGTGTGTTATATCTTATTGTTATCACATTTCTCTTTAAACAGTATCACCGGCACAACTTTTAAATTATCGATGATTTTATGATTGGGGGAGGAGAGAAGGATGTTAAGGTAATTAAAGGGATCTAGTAACTTTGTTGACATGTGCAAAAAGTGATGATTGGTTTATATAATGTATATTGTTGTTATTTATTATGTCCACAGGGTATTGTGTGCAAACGTCAAGTCAAATGGATGTTATATGGCCGAGTAATGAGCAAAAATGCAAAGTGATATTCACTAACTCACAGCACTCACTTTTTACACGGTTTTAAAAACTCCAGTGGAGTTTTTCTTATCTGAAAACTTCAGTCGTTCATAACTTTGTAACGAAAGGGAAATTAGAAAAACCGAAACCTGTCTCGTGTTTTTTTTTTTAATACGAACAAAACAAGGTATGAAAGAACTGCTAGTTTTCCAATTGGATTTTGAGGATTTGGACAATGTTACTAAGTCCCTTTAAAAGGTGATTAAATTACAAACGCATGTTGACTTTTGTTGATCTGTAATAATGAATACATCACATACTTTTGTGACATCATAATACCATTCGACCATCAGTCAGCTAGATGAACAAAAGACATTGGTATGTCACTTCCTATCAACTGACCACCAGTTCACAATAGCATTGCATGTTTTATACAAAGCCCACTCACCATGAAAAGAAGGGTTTCAATGAAAACATCCAATGCTAATGCAATAAGGTACTCAGTGGGTGAGAACATATCTCTTGTTCATGTTTATCTATTCTAGCTGACTGATGGTTGAATGGTATTATGATGTCACAAAAGTCAATGCTGGAGGATTTTTTTATGGGTGGATTTTAGCAGGTAGAATACAAAATAAGAGAAAACATAATATTAAAAATATGACAAAAATGTACATCAAATAGTCAACAGATATGTGATGTATTCATTATTACAGATCAACAAAAGTCAACATGCATTTGTAATGTATTCACCCTTAAGGGTACTTACAAATTGTGTAAAGTCTCAAAAACATACTGAGTTATATTGGCATGATTCACGTTAAATATTTGTCATAGAATAGTCCAAAATTAAAAGCAAAACTCTTATTCCGCTGTACATTATTGGGTTCATCTCATGGGAATCACTATGAAGGCACAATGATCAAATTTTACAAGTATGTGAGCACTTGGAAGAGACTCATTTCATGTATAAGTATATTATATACTCCTGAATGTACGTGGATTTATAACCAGTACTTTGTATTACCGTTCAGTCGATCTCTGTTAAAGGGATAGTACCGTTTTGGTTTAGAGGGCGCTTCAAGACATAATTAATTTGTGAGGTAATGGAAAATTAAAGGGATCTAGTAACTTTGTTGACATGTGCAAAAAGTGATGAAGGGTTGATGCAATGTATATTGTTGTTATCTCATATGTCCACAGGGTATTGTGTGAAAATTTCAAGTTAAATGGACATTGCATGGCCAAGTAATGAGCGAAAATGCAAAGTGATATTCACTAACTCACTGCACTCACTTTTGTACACGGTTGAAAACCCGAAACCGGTCCCATGATTTTATTGTTAATACGAATACAACAAGGTATGAGGGAACCGCTAGAATTAAAATTTTATTTTGAGGATTTGGACAATGTTACTAAGTCCCTTTAAGGATGGAGTACCTATACCATATCTTTATGGTCTTCTCTACATGAATCCAGCATGAAAATCCCTGAGAAATAACTATAAATGTATTAAAACATCGTATTTGCATATCGTTAGTGTACACATGCAATGGATAATGGTTATCTTTACATGCATTTTCTGTAAAAAGTCATTTTTTCACACATTTTTCCTAAAAACGTCACTATTTATCATTCAATTGAGCTAAAAATTGGACAGGATGTTGGGTTCATACCATTGCACAATATGATGATGGCTTTTTTCGATAGCCCTATCACATTCCAAAATATTTCAAAAATAATATAATGGTAATTCGCATAATTAATTAATTATTCAAATATTATGCATATTTTCAAAATTCATATCATGGAGAAATAGTTGGAGAACATACCAGCCAAATTTGGCTTCAATCCAGTAAAAAACATGAGAGGAGATAGTTTGAATAATTTTCTTTGTTTTTCTTTATTTTTTATTTTCACTAATTTATGCAAATTTATTCAAAAATGAAAAGCGTTTGGCGGATAATAATTGGACAAAATGAAAGTATATATATTAAAAACACAAAACACACCAAAAAAATGGCTTCAATAGTCTTTGTACTTCCTTCAGAGTCATATTTATAAAGAATGTGCTATTTTAGCATATATATTATATTACCAGTACTCCATCCTTAAGTGTAATATTTGGAAGAGCACGTGATTTTAAAGATAAAACAAACTTTATTTGATCAAAATAAATCCGATTGGAATAAATGAAGGACCCACATTTAAAAAGAAAACAATAATGCATACACTTTTTCGAACATATGCCAAAGAGGTTTTTAATTGGTTGTTAATGATCTCTCTATTGAATCATTACTGTAACAAAACATCACATTCACAATTTGTGATTACAAATGGTTTAAAC
The DNA here is from genome assembly GCA_037951105.1 of Echinarachnius parma. Classification (NCBI taxonomy): domain Eukaryota; kingdom Metazoa; phylum Echinodermata; class Echinoidea; order Clypeasteroida; family Echinarachniidae; genus Echinarachnius; species Echinarachnius parma. Next base: position 74,845 of record JBAMJV010007300.1, on the reverse strand, counting down.
CAATATCTTTTTGAAAAGCGCCCTCTTATGTTTTAGCGGCTACTTTTTAATGATAACGGTGTTTTAACTTAGCCATTTGTTAGTTTTTGTACCTTTCGGGCATGGTGGAATTATAACTAATAGTTTGTATTGGTATGGTGCAAGTGTTGGTTTCTAATATTCAGTTTGACCAGTACTGGAATATCCCTTTAAATAGAGTTCTGCATCCTGTAGGTTAATTATTGCAGATTTTTAAAAATATTTATCAAAAATACAAGAGAATAAAATCTGGTTTCAACAAGGCTGCCAAACTTGAAACAGGAATATCTCCGTAGTTCCAAAGGAGACTAGGCGGGCGCCCTTCTCTCTCTCAATTAAGTAACTATCATTATAACCGTTGATAAACTAGCACGCTTTCCAATGATTTATGTTAAGTCACACGAACAGGCGAGCATTAAATATAACTAATTCACACACCATTATGACTTGTAAAAACTATACTTTCTGAGTTCGTGCAATTAATGTTTGTGAATGATGCATATACATGGAATGATCTTGGAATTGGTTGAGTCTACCTGTGTTTTATAATATTCACACACGAGTAATGTCCTGTTTTTGTCTTCTTCAAAGTCGTACAATTGGTGTTTGTTTGGTGTTTGGTGATTCGTTGTGCGTGTATAAATGAACACGGAATAGTTAAAGTCTCCATAGAAACAAACATGCGTTTTCTATTAGACACTAAATTCACACATTAAGGTGTTTGAGATACAGTTTGATAAAACGACGAGTTTATAAGTGGGCTTCCCATATTCCAAGGAATATGTTCAGCGAATCATTTTAAAAACTTTATCAAAATAAATCATGCGCATCTTATAATGACGAGGTTGGAATTTGAATGACCAAAGACTGGTTTCATATGTATAACTTATTAAAAGGAAATCAACAAGTATATATGAACAGTACAGTAGGAAGAGTTGCAAGTCGATTTGGGCGATTCCGACATAATTATTTCCCTCCGATGATGATGCCAAATACATTTACAGGGATCTAGTAACATTGTCGAAATCCTCAAAACTTACTTAGAACTCTAATGGTTCTCACATACGCCATTGTATTTGTATCACCAACAGATAGCATGGAACAGCTTTCGGTAATCCAAGTTTCTCTTCCGTTATAAAGATGTGTATGATTGGACTGTGCAGGTGTATAATTATCTACTGGACAATTACAACTGTCTACAAAGTGTAAATCTTATTGCATCTTCCCTTATTATTTGTACATATAACATTCGATTATTTACCATCGAATTTTCACACACACTCAGATCACAGAAATACATATCTTATCAACGATTTGTCATTCATTGCATATGTAAACATAGTTACAAAATCCCATTAAACTTGTTTAATAGCATCTGTTAAATGAATACAAGAAACATCTGTTAAATGAATATACAAGAAGATTCAGTGCATGATATTAACGTTGCTAATCTTTATTTCAGGTGTACACGTACATGACAGACAAGAGTAATGATTTGTGTAGGGGAGGGGCTTAGTTCCAAAAGGCGCTAAATCCACTTCCCATAAAAATTGGGTTGACGATATTCAAATTTAATGACAAATTACATAATACAAATCGAAATAGGGAACGTTCCATTTTCATATAGACTAACCGAATGATCGTTTATTTCATGTTATAAATTATTGTATAAATCAATAGCAATTCCACCCCTAATCTTCTAAGACAAGCTCTAAAACTGAATGCTACTTTGTATAAGACATAATACGTTATAATTATCTCGCTATTCTTTAATTTTGGCTCGCATAAGGAGGTTAGTTTTTTTTTCAAAATTCGGATTATAGTCACTAGGTCTACACTTATCTAGTCCCCCATCTAATTTGGTCTGCAACATTATGCCGGAATTTGTATTCCCCTAATCGAACTTGCCTCCTTATCCTCAAACCAATGCCATAAATTTACTGTTTGGCCTCATTATGTGGCCTGAAAGAAAGAAAATCATTAAACAAAAATCATATTTATTTGGTTGCTCATTTTGGGCTAGTCAAATTTAGCATCACTTAAATTTGGTGGCCCAAAGCTTGTTTTTTTTTCAGTGGCCTCGTCCAGCGGGTCTGTGCTTATACATATCAAGCATTGCTTAAACTAACCCCATATCTAATTCAAATGCTTACCCGAATCATAAACATCTGGATTAACAGGCGAAACGAAAGTAGACGAAACGGTTGCAGACCGAGTGGCAACCTACCTACGACCAATACTTACGTAGTATAATTTTATATCAAAGTTTATGAATACAAAATCTAGACAAACTTACTTGAATAAGTTGCGACATTCCAACGAATTGGATCAACAACCGGCTTAATCTGGCAAGTTAGCCCCGGAGGACCATCCTCCCTTAGGCGAGTTGCCAGATTATAAAGCCGGTTGTCAATCCGATTCGGTGGAAAGTCGCAAAGTAAGTTTGTCCAGAGTTTTGATTCCTAAACTTTAATATTTGTTTCGACTGGATGAGTGAAAATATACATCAACGTAGTATAAACCATATACATGCTTTTAGAATGCATTCCAATAATTCCATGATAAATTCCAAATTCTTCACTCGAGAATTAGTTAATACATACAAACAATATATACAAATTCAAAACAATAAACTTACCGTACAGAGGGGTAGACGGTTGGTAAGTTGGTATTTGTTTTTTAGAGACGCATTGAATCAAGTATGATTCCTAACGTCTGGACATTCTTCATCAACACCCCACCTTCCTACAGACGCAGCTTATAGTAAGATATAATAGAAAAAACGTTACGTAGTCTTGTTCATTAACACAAATACAACACACTTATAATTCTGTAGATGTCGATAATCTATTGTCAAAATACAAAAACAATCATGGTTTGAATACCCTGTTACACCATGAATAAATCATCAAGTTTTAAACATCAACACAAATGATTATTAAAACAGAGATAATCGCACGTTTATTGTGAGACCATGAACAAGTCATGGATCAAATATCAATCGAAACTATGGTCTAGGCAAATGTTATCAGCATATCGTTCTCCGGAAAACTGAAATCTATGGTAACTTAAGTCATGGCTTCAAATATTGAAGGGGGGAGAGGAATATGACGTCTTTTGCAAAACAATTTAAACAAATACAGTTATTCGTTGGAGTATATTGCGGGCCTGAAGCTCCGTGTTTATCAGGAGGGGGATTTTGAGAATTTATTTTTTATTTTTCGCGAAATTTAATTTTGACTCCTATTTAGATGTACGTGAAAATTCCTCCCGTTTGTGAATCCCTGCATATAAAGTCTATATTGCTTAAGTTACAATTACAATATTCTGACGTATTAACATTTCGTCAATAGTCATGATAATAATATTTACATAATATTTACATATTATTGTTCTACTAAAAACACTACTAGTGGGGGCTCTTAGGTCAATATATGAGACCAAGTGTGCACTTCTGGATAAAAGCATGAATTTTGGCACACAGATAGTTAACACCTTCCTCTTCAAGAAATTTGATGGAAGCAATTTTGCACGGCCCATCTTTGGTCGCCATCTTGGATTTCAAAATGGCCGCCATCTGGCACCTGTTTTCATCAATATCTCAACAACTAAAACAGCTAGAGGGTTATTTTCAGTGGCTATACCCACATAATGGGGGCCAACAAATCACCTGAATCGAATATCAAGACTTCAAATGGCAGCCATCTTGAATTTCAAAATGGCCGCCATCTGGCACCTGTTTTCATCAATATCTCAGCAACTTGAACAGCTAGAGAGTTATTTTCAGTGGCTATACCCACATAATGGGGGCCAACGAATCACCTGATTCAAATATCAAGACTTCAAATGGTAGCCATCTTGAGTTTCAAGGTGGCCGCCATGGGAAGCCTATATTTAACTCCATCTTAGAAACTAAAGCAATTACGGAGTTCATTTTAACTGATATGCCTATCTGTTTGTCGTCAACTTGTAACAATTTACCAATGGATGGTTGAAAGCAATTATGCACTTCCCATTTATCTCCAGAAACTAAAACAGCTAAAGCATTAATTTTAGCGGCTATTCCCACTTATTTGGATCCAACGAATCACCTGAATCCACCTCAAAGGCAGCGATCTTGATTTTCAAGATGGCCGCCAAGGGGATTAGCATATTTAACTCTTTATATCAGAAACTAAAAACGGCACAAAGTTATTTCCAGTTGCTATGCCTTTTTGCTGTGGCCAATGACTTGTCTGTCTTTGAAAGAAACATGAGGTTGAAAGCAAATAAGCAAGACACATTTTGGCCGCCATCATGAATTTCATAATGGCTGACATCTGGAACCTATTTTGTGTGTATTTCATAAACTAAAAAGGATGAAGAGTTCTTTTTAGTGTCTTTAAACACATTTTCGGGGTCAACATCTCACCTGGATTGACTTAAGACTTGAAATGGTTGGGCCATCTTGAAGTTCGATATGGCTCCCCTGATTAGTCGATATAGACTAAAAAAGCAACATAGTACGTTACTGTGGGTATGCAGTCTGCAAGTGTTCGCAATAAATAACATGGGGTACATTTGAAAGACCTAAGTCAGATGCACCCACAGTGGTTGGAAGCAATTTAGCCAGTGCCATTTTCGCCTCCATCTTTAATTTTAATATGGTCATCACCTGAAATCTTTCTTCGCTTCAAAATGTTGACATTCCAATATTTATATTTTGTACCTGTATTAAAGCAAGGGGTTAATATTTCAGAAACAATAACATCTGGATAATAATGTCAGATGTTATGCCGTTATTGTCGGCGTCAATTAATGACCTAGATCGACTTTATAGATGTCTTCAAATGACATTCATCATACATTTCAAGATGGCCACCCTGGGAACTGTATTCAGCTCTAGCTCTTTATTACAGATCACACTGCGACACAGTTAATTTGGGTGGTTATACTTAATGTTGATGTCACTGAATTACCTGGATTGCTTTTAAATTGTCAGGTGGTAGCCATCATGTGCATTGTATTGATTTAATTCTTGCCTCAGTGTTCCATGAATATGGTTTTGAGAGACAGCTCCGTATCTCCTTTATGTGATTTCTTGCAAACATCTTTTTGTAGTTTGTCCATGCTATTAAAGGCATGCTCCTTTTCTCAGCCGTGTCGTTATGATCTGCTAATATTTGGTGTATTGTTCTTGAAGGCTTGTAATACACTTTGATGCCAAATTCCTTCAAAGAGCTTTTGAGGCACCCTTGATGGGCCCTTGATGTAGGGTAGAGCGATATATCCTTTTAGGTGTGGGTTTATCTAGTTGGCTTTGGCACATTTTGAAGCCCAATTAGATTAGAAACAAGTGGAGAGAGTCAAGGGATTGATATGGATCGATATGAACTAAGTATTGATCACTCCAACGTTCACAGGGGTGACTGGAGGTGAAAATATTATAAACCAACTGTGTGAATTTCTCTCCGATAAATCTTCCAAGCTACCATAATTAAGTGCCCACATGCCCTCCTTCTCCTCGATAGGGAACGCTAAGTCTGGATAAATGGAGTTCAAGTGATTAATTAACTCCTGCACGAATTATTTCTTGAATTTGGTGTTGAGTGTCATGCTGCTATATGAATCTGCTCGCTAAAAGTGTCACTATAGAGTCAAAGTATCGGTTTGCGCAGCGCAGACATACTTCCAGGAGTTGGACAATATAATTCAGACATGCTGGTCCTATATACTCTAGATAGTTGTGTCCTCAAGTGTTGATTTGTCTATAGGAACCAAAGTAGGTAATGTACGTAAAGTCACGTTGTAATGATTGAATCTCTCGTCTTCCACGTGTCCACTCTCGATAGCTTCTACGCTTAATCGAGAGTTGGCTACGTGGTGACATGTCTGTTACACAAGAGGAAATATAATAGGATACATGTAGGTCTGGAACAGAGTGTCTTTGAGCCAGGTTTATAACCCCTGGAAGAACATGTACACATACAGGGTCCACATACATTGGCTACAATGGATCTTTTACCAACAAATCCATGAAGCAGCAATACTATTCCCTCGCACTCCCATCATATGAAATTTGTAAATGAAACACTTGAACAAATAGACATTGACAATGCACCGAAACCGAAAATGTTGTGGTATTGTTATATGGATGACACTCATCCGAAACTCAAGAAACAATTTGTGCAGGAGTACACTTTTAGTTCCCCTAACGAAGGGAAGGATAAGTCGTTAGTGTTCCTTGACACTTTTATATAGTCATGATAAACTTGATTGTAGCCTGAACGTTAAGATTTATCGGAAAGCAACTCACACTGTCCAATGTCTCATTTCATCTCTAATTACCTATTTGAACAAACATTAGGAGTGACTGTTCCTTTATTCCATTATCGTAATCACCAATCCCTTTGATGTCAAGATGATAACATATTACTAGTCTCTCTTATGTGTGTTGCAACTAATGTATATTTGGGCTTAAAAAGCTACAGAAGGATCACCCCACTGAGAGGAACACTCAAAATGACACTCAAATGACACTCAAAATGACACTCATCCGACCTGATATAAGGAGTCTACTAAATTTCAATTTAATCGGGCATTAGGGTGTATCTAAAGCCGACAAGAACAAAACACCAAATCTTAGTATCGCCTAAAGACAACATCAAAAATATTTGTGGGGCGTAGTATTGTAATTCCAAGGGTGGACTATTAGCCATTTGGCTGCAAGGAATCAAACAAAAGTCATATGCAAGGAATCATACGTGAAAGAAATGTAGCAATCTCCCAAGACCAGATATTTGGAACACCACACCCATTTCGTTCCTCTGGAGTGTCTCAAAACAGGCCACATTGAGTCTCCTGACCATCAGGTCTGACTGGGAGAAGGTCTACATTTCGGAAATGTGGCACAATACAAAAAGGGTGAAGAAAGATATCTGCATGTATACATCCTGGAATTTCAACAGTCAGGTCATGCACAGCTGACGAAGGCTGTTGATGAGAACCGAATATTAGGAAGTGAACATTTGTATGGTCAACAAAACGTTCAAACTTTTTTCCATTTACATGTAGTTAGTTTTCATTAGTGGGGACTGAAACATTTGCAAATAATGCTCGAATGAATGTTACTGCTTTTCAAAAGGTAGGTTAGTACACTCATTGGATTCTCTTTTGAACTACCTCCTACCCGATAACTTTGTTTAATAAATCGAATGGTCAAGTAGACTTCTATTTTGTTCAGATTATCTTTATATCATTATATTAGCAACATTGCTCAGTTGCTTCCAACCTATGATGGGCATACCCATCGAAGTGCACTTACTGATTTGATTCAGATATACATAATTCAATAGGCTACCCGTGGCAGCCATCTTGAAATTCAAGATAGCTACTATTTGAAGCTTATTAAGACGATCCAGGTGATTCGTTGACCCAGACAATGTGAGTGTACCCGGCTGAAATAAACTCTCCAGCTGTTTTAGTTTTTGAAATATTGGAGAAAATAGGGTTTCAGATGGCAGCCATTTTGAAATTGAAGATGGCGGTTAACATAGGAAGTGCATAATTGCTCCCATCCATCTATTGGTAAATTGTTACAAGTTGACCACAAACAGATAGGCATATCAGTTTAAATGAACTCCGTAATTGCTTTAGTTTCTGAGATGGAGTAAAATATAGGCTTCCCATGGCGGCCATCTTGAAATTCAAGATGGCTGCCATTTGAAGTCTTGGTATTCGATTCAGGTGATTCGTTGTCCTCCATTATGTGGGTATAGCCACTGAAAATAACTATCTAGCTGTTTTAGTTGCTGAGATATTGATGAAAGTAGGTGCCAGATGGTGGCCATTTTGAAATCCAAGATGGCGGCCAAGAATGGGCCGTGCAAAATTGCTTCCATCAAATTTCTTGAAGAGGAAGGTCTGAACTATCTGTATGCCAAAATTCATGCTTTTATCCGGAAGTGCACACCCCATGACCTAAGAGCCTCCACTATACACAAACTCTAAATGGGTTCCGATACTTCCGAATAGTCAAATATGTACTTAATCCACAAAAACTTTAAAAGTATTAATTCAGATTTGAATAGCAATTAAAGGATACCACCACAACAAAATAATATTCTTACACATGAAAGGTAACATCTTTAGTATTCTATTCCATCAACAAGTTCACAAACATATGTTTCCAGAAAAAAAGTATATATAATTGGAAAACGTATCACCATTCCAAAGCATGCGTTCATGGGTCTGAATATACGAGACTAATTTGTCCAGAGCGAACGAATCGCCCGGGATTCTATTGTCTCCAAACGTACGCGTGAATAGCATTGGCGCACTCGCAAATGTTTAGCCTGTATGGAACCAGCAAAAAGCAGTGGTTCCGTAAGTGGTGGAAATTAATTGCTTTGTTTATGAATTGCACAACCCTATGCCAAATGTTGGGTATCTATTTGATATCACAAAACGGTACCAAAACATATAATTATGTGTTGTTCTTTGCCTGGTGGTCCCCTTTAATTTCGACGACACGAGTCACATGACGCATATATACATATAGTGTGCATTTGGTAATCATTTCAGCAATTTTAAATAAAGAAAATTAAAATAAAACATCGAACATTGAAGATCAAACCGCAAAAACCGGACTGCGCTTCTCACGTTTACATTATCTTACCACATAAAAAACTCACGGTAGTGTTTCACAAAGATCCTAAGTTTATATTAACTCTTAGTTGGACCTACCTATTATGCAATTATGGAAAGCCATGTGTAGCCTTAGTATACGATATATTCAAAAGCAAACAAAGCAAGAAAATTAGACTTTTCCATAAATGTTGCCTCAAGAACATAAATTCTCCTTGATAGTAGAAAATACTTATGATTTGATTCAACATTTTATGTCTTTGAAAAATTAATGTTATAACAATTTTCCAAAAACACTAATGTCTTTCCATACTTTCTAAATCAAACTTAGAGTTAAAGGGATAGTTGGGTTTTGGTAAAGAGTACAAAATTATATCCATACTAATATAAATAACAACAATAATAATAGTACTAATAGTGATATTAATAACAGTTGTAATCATAATCATAACAATATTGATTATAATAATATATATAATAATAACAGTAATAATAATAATGATAACAATAATAATAATGATAATAATAATAATAATAATAAGAATAATAATAATAATAATACGAATAATACTACTACTACTACTATTACTACTACTACTACTACTACTACTAATAATAATAAAAGCAGTAATAACTATAATAATAAGCATTCTAATAGTAATACTTATAATCATAATTTGAATTATACAAATAATATCAATAATGATAATCCAAGTAATCCGATAAGTGCTACAATAATGGCAGCACTGAACATAAACTCTTGGCACTAACTCCCTCGGGAACATTTTACACTCATTTTATGTCAGGGCTTAAAGGGATAGTTGAGTTTCGGTAAAGAGAGTACAATTTTGGTCAAACTGAATTTTAGTAACCCAAACCTGCACCATTACATTGCAAACTAATAGTTATAACTCCACCATGCTCGAAAGGAATACAAATTTACAAACGACTAAGGCAAAAGCCTGTTATCATTCGTAAAGAGGCGTTAAAACTCAAGAGGGCGCTCCTTAACAACTCATTGGTTTCAACCATTTAAATAGCATTTTGTGGATGTGGTGTTTTGTTGAAATAGTAATTAGATAGAGATGATCAACAACTATTTAAAAACCTCTTTTGTAAATATTTGAAAAGAAAAGGCATTTTTAAAAACAATTTTTAACAGTTAGTTAAAATTATCGATTAATTGTAGGGCCCCACAATTATTACAAATGGTTATGTCATGGATATTTCAACCGTTTCTGAACCAATTGTGATCAAATAAATTTGTATTATATCATGAAAATTGTATGCTCTTTCACATTTGACACTCAGTTTTTTCATTATCTTGCAAACAAATTATTTTGTGTAGCGCCTTCTTTACCAAAACTCAACTATACATAGTTAGTTCAACTTAGGTTCTTTGTGAAACACCCCAGATCCCAAGAGTTGATCACATTCCTACTAAATGTCATTGTCGTAACTCAATATATATCTCTTAAGGCAAACCATTATCATTATTATTCTTTAGGTTGCATACTGTTAGAAAACTCTATCAGCACGTCATCGTTGTCTTCCTCCTCGTCGCTCATTTCCTCAGACGAGATGTTCATCTTTTTGAGCAAATCTTCGATCGTGATCGAGGTCAATTTGAAAGGCATGTCTTTCCACTTCTTAGGGGTGAACCTCTTGCCCTTGGCATTCTTAAGAATGAAGTTCTTCACGGCAATTAGGGGCAACTCGGTACCCTTGTACACCGCCATGGTGCCCCATTTCTTCTGACACTTGTTGCAGAAAATTTGCTCTCTGTGTGTATATACATCGATGAGCAACTCCTTGGAGACCGGCTTCAGGTCGATCTTGTCGAGGAACATGTCGTTGCAGACGACGTGGTGCTGGTCGTTGATGGACCTGATGTCGATGATGGGGCAGACGGGCTCGAAGCACTTGGTGCAGTGGAACATGACGTCGTCCATGTCCACCCTCCTTTTCTTGAGTGCGTCCCGGGTCTGCTTCTCAATTCGCCTCTCTTTTTGGTCTTCCTTCTGCTCGACTAATATCTGTGGGTGAAAAGGGAAGTGCTTAATTATGTTTTTCTTGGACAAATGTATGTTTAACTCAAATCCGGTTAAAGTGGACCGGATGTTCACAAGGACTAAAGTTGGGCATGATACTCAAAAGGAGTAACGTTGGACATGATATTCACAGGGACTAAACAAAATTAAGATGATCGGATAACAGTCGTAGGCTGAAATGTGCGTAAGTAGTATAGACATGTACCCTTTGGCACCTCAAATCCGACAGATCCTCAGAAGTTTGTTTACGATGAACTTCTGTCATTCCAATAATTGAGTTTCACTGGTAAAGGCTTTATACTTGCAACGGACTTGTATTTCTCTGGCGTTACAATTTCAAGTCAAATTTCAACTACATTTTTCAAATACATATTATATTTATTTTATCCGGCAAAGGACCTCAGCCTCGCCACTTCAGAAATGAACTCATGCTTCCAGAGTTATACGTCATACTCGCAAAGCCCATACCCTTTGTGCAAAGTGGCGTTTGTCCATGGTGATCAGCGATGTAACCGTTTCTTCCATCATTTTGACCTTGATGATGTTTCGCAGCTCGCGGTCTTGCAGCTGTAAACTGGCATTGACAATCACGTACACCTTACCACCGAACTTTCGACTTCGCTCTATATAACAGATAGTGGAAATCATTTAATTAATTTAATACGAATACGCACACCACAGCCGCGCTTACACAAATTCAAACACAATTACATGAACAAATACAAACAAAAACACGATAACATATATGTTTCCCATCCCTGAACAAATACCCATAAAAGTAAGGAGCAAAAACAAAGTCTAATCTCTACTGAATTTTACATCACATACTGTATATTTGAAAAAAATCAAGGTAATTCTACTGGAAAGGTGGGTCAAAGGTAGAATGTTTACCTTATGGCATACAAATTGTAGGACCCTGGCCGTACCATACTAAAGACCTAACTAGCCAGGCCCTTGGAGTGTAAAATACCAGTAATATTGTATAGTGGTGCCCTTGGAGAGCAGTGTTTTCACTGGTGTGACTTCATTTGATAAATAGAATGTTATTTTTGTACAAACTAAATCTCTAAGTACAGGAAAAGTTTAAATGCGTTATTACCTTTGGTTTGTACATGTCCAATGTCGCTGGTCACGTAATTGTATCTGAAGACCAGATTACACGCCTGAATGTCCAATCCTTCCTCGGCAACAGAAGTGGCCACTATGATCTTGTGTTTTTTCTCATCAAACATACTCACCAAATTTGACTGAGCAGTTGAGGTCATTCCTGAAAAAGGGATTATAGATAGATGTTTAACTCGCCTCAAAAATCACACTCATATTTTGCGCAGTAAATTAGTCTGGTATATTGGTTTTCTTTTTTTTTCAGATGGAGAGGGTTACAATTAAATATAATCCGGGCATTGCACCAACTAACAAACATATTGGATGTAAAGTAAACCGAATGATAATAACATACCCTGGCCGCCACCGCCAATCAAGAAGTCAGCATTGAGACCGAGAGGTTGTAGTTCCGGGTCCTCATTCAACCACCTCACAAGAGCCCTGGCTGACTCCCTGGTGCGAGTAAACAGGATGCTCAATGAGTCCGGGTTCTTGGTGTACTCTTGCACGACGCACTTGCGCATCTCGTTCAGCACGGGGTTAGCACTGCCCTGCAGTCCGGCAATGGTATTAAGCCTCGGAAGCAAATCTGTATCGAACAATAAAGACAGCTTTTGGGTTCCGGCCATAATACACGAATTCAAAATTCAACAATGTCCACCTTAGCCCTGAGAGTTCTAAGTAAAGCAAGAGGGAAAGGATCCGACGAGGTGAAAGAAAGTCCCCCCTTGTCATCTCAGGGCGTAGCTACGGGAGTTGTGGCATGTACCAGCAATTGACATAATAACATAACAACGTCGACCGCGCAGTAAATAAAACAACGAAAACGTCAATAATCCGAACATTGTAGCATAAGCAGCACACTTTTGGGGCCAATTCTGAACCCTAAAGTGGTGTCTGTACGATAATGCGCACTAAGGGTGCAAGGGGACAACGATGCAAGTCTGAAATAACCCCACCTTGGGGTGGTGAAGTGCATCTTTAGTGCACTTTTGAGTGTGATATAGCCAGTGTATATTAGTGTGCTACTGTATTACTATACAATTAAACTTACCTTTGAATCGTTTGCCAAGACGAACGTCCGTTCTTCCCATGCTCCTTAGCTGCTCCGGTTCCTCCATGTAGTCCTGCATGTATCTGATGGCGTCCTGGGTTTGAGCGTCACGATTGACGTACAGACTATTGTTGTATTCCTATGGGGAAAAGAACAATGAAGCAATTATCAATGATTGTGTAATCGCGTTGGGTGTGTACACCCCGCTCCCCCCAAATTCAGAAAGGTCCAATTTATTTCGGTCTCGGGTCCACTTTTTTTTTTTTCTTGACCATCTAAACCAGGGGTCTCGGACGCCCCCCCCCCCCCCCCCCCTGCTTACACAACTTAACCAGTGGTCTCGGCCTCGATATTTTTGTCTAACATGTCTGTAACATGAAGTCGCTTCAAGTCCAGATGGATTTATTGGGTGCATGTATGCGCTTACTATGATATCAATACATTTTGAAGCTCGTATAGATCAGTATAATATTACATTATCACAATCAATATATAATCCTTAAGGTGCGTTATGAATCAAAACATGATCATACTTATGTTTATGAAAGTTTGTGATGCATGTAAGAGATAAAGTCTATTTTGACGATTTGTAATGTCTAGGTCGAGCCTGTTAAAAGGATGTTCCAATTATTTGTTCTGAAAGGTCACCTCTTATCCCATTAAGGACTAGTTCGAAAATACTCAGGATGTGGACTTACAGAATGCATGTTTGTAATTCCCCGTGCACAGACTCTTTATTACCCTATGTTCTTGAAAGAGTACTAACTCTCTCCCTTCTAAAAATATTGCAATATTTAGTAAATGCATGGTATATCCATGACGTAGAGTTACAATATATTATCGGTAGTAGAGTCTTACCCTAAGGAAACTGACACACGTCAACAGCTCGCGAAGGTCATCCTCGTGTTCGACCTGTTCTTTGATCGTCTTCGTTAGTGTGACGACGCCCTGCTCGTAGGCCTGTTGGCCGCGCCGGGACCCAAGCTTGGAGAACTCGTCATTTTGACTAGTTAGCCATCGTCCCTCTGCAGATGAAGTTTGGCAGAAATATAGATGAAGCAGATTTATATTAATTATTACCATGTGAAGCTTCTGGTAGCACCGTATTGTCGTATTGAAACAAGTTTTTGAAAGAGAGATTGGGGTGCTGATAGATGAGGGACAGGGTATTATAACGCAAATAATAGTGATAAGATTTGTCTTTCTTTGTTGTTCAAAAAAGACGTAGGTGAGAAAATGAGGTAGAGAAAAGCGAGTAGAGGTCTTTATGCATGTATCGAGTGGATGATATGCATTGTGCACTGATGCACACATGACTGGTGTATTGACAGGAATTCAACTTAATTAGGAGCCCATCATCTTCGGTAGTTAGCGAGCACCAGTTCTTTGCAGATGAAGATTTTAAAGATGAGAAAACCCAGAAATATAGAACAGGTGAATCAGGTTAATATCCTGAAGGTAAACAAGTCAACTTCTGTGAGTATGATATGTTTACAGAAAACGAATGACTTGTGTCTCGAAAGAAACCCAACCTTTGGAACTCATGATCCTTGACAGCAATTAAGACGTGCGATGTGTGTAGCTTGGCAATTTCCATTCCACCTTGATTTACAAATTCTGGATCTAGATTTAGGATTATCTACAAACACTTATATTCGCTGTAGACTAACTTTCAATTGATCAGGTTCAAGCTTTAAAGGCCCTCATTTCAATAAAGATCATTACAAATATTGTGTAAATCCTTTTCTGGATAGTGCAGGTCACTAAATACATCGCGAAATTCAAATCAAAGATCGTATATAGAAGGATAGTATAACAACCTTCTGAGTCCGTGATCATTGTCTCAATCTCTTCCATGAGGGTGCTGATTTCTCGAAAGTATGGATCTTCGAGTGAGCGGCCTTGCACGATGATTTGGACTGGATGAATATAAAATAAAACATGAGGACTTACGTGAACATTTTAACGATAAATAAAAACACCTGATATGTAAAAGTCGAACCTGCTCTAGCAAATAACGGTCTATAATTAAAGACCACCTGGCTATGAAGAAAACACTATATTTTATTCCATAAAAAGCAGTATGCGTGTGAATGAACCTGTATAATTATAAAGACCACCATCTCATCGAGTTTACTTTCGCCTGCCTCCCTTAGGTGGCCATAACGCACAGGTGTTACTGTTTAACTGAGCATATTACAATATTTATTACAAACACGTGTATATCGCTCATTTGTTTTTCAATATTGCAGAAATGATCAGCACACGTATCACCGTAAACATAGGCGTCGATTTCTTATTGCCATTTGGGAAGATATTTGGGGGAGTGAGAAGGGGACACAAAGTAGATTTTAACCTAATGACACCGAAAGTCAACAGGCATTGTTGGCACATTTTCGCAAGAACTTCTTAGATGGTTTGGAAATAGAGGCCCGCTAATAGTCCCTGCCGGATCACAGGGCCCTCTTAGCTGTTGAGATTTAGCAGATCAGAAATGCTAAGATTATTAAGTGTAATTTGCAAGCACACTGATGGAACCCTGACGGATATCAGTCAAGGAATCCCCACAATGGAATCTCAATGGGTGTAAATGGTTAGCTATTAAATAATAAGTTTTATATAGATTAGCTAAATTTAAGTGGACATAGCGAGAAATCCTGAATAAGTGTTACAGGGGATTGTGCCAGATGGAATAAATGGGGGTCCGGGGGGGGGGGGGGGCCGGACAGTTTTGAATTTGAGCAGTTTAGCAGTCTCAAGATGTGGTTTAAAGAAGACTATTGTATCAACTTTTAATTTTTAATAAATGAGAGGGGGCAATATCCCAATTGTAAAACGTCATTTTGGTTGCTAGAACTAACTTGTGTGTTAACATTGAAAACTTATAGTTACAATATACTACCATGCTTAAATTGTGGGAAGAAATGCTGATAGCACGGTTTTCATTCAAAACAGTCGGTTTAAAAAGAGAGTGTTATACAGACATCTGGAATATGTTACCCCTTTGTATGGTACACATTTATTTTCGTTCTTAATGACAAATACCCCTCGGACAATATACCCCCAGACGACTAACCCTAACCCTAACTCCTCGGACGATTACCCCCCAAGACAATTACCCCCGTACGATTACCTTCAAGACAATTACCCCCCGGACGATTACACCCCAGTTAATTAGGGGAAGAAGTTCGGAAGTAGTCCCGATACGAAATTTTAAATAGAGAGATAATCTGAAATAATTGAAGAGTTACAATGCCCCATACACGTATGTAAAAAATAAACAATATAACAATTTCGGGGTTTATTTAGGTAATAATAATATTGATAGAGATAACTCTTAAATTACGCTCTTTTTGCGACCCTTGGTCTTTGGTTTTCGACACAAACGACCCGGGAGCGATGCTGCTGTCCAGGTTTGCACAGAGCTTGATGATATGATCCTCTGCTTGCACCTTGTTCTTGGAACTCCCAACACCAGGGGATGCGGTTAGGCCAAGAATCTTCGATTATACCAAAAACAAAAAACATAATTACTATTTTACAATGTTATTGTGCGTCAAATAAAACTTTTTATTTTAATTGTCAAATACTCGGGCCCGTTGCAGAAAGAGTTGCAATCAATTGTAAGTTGCAACTTATTGTAAGTCAGATCATGTGACTAAATGCGCAAATCTGATTGATTCAAATGCGAATATTTTCTGATGTGCAATTAATTGCAATTCTACGACCGATTGCAAGTCTTTCTGCAACGGGGCCAATATCTGATAAAATAAAATGAGCCTTAACAAAATATGACACCATATAATGTATACAGTTGAATAAAACAAAGGAAGAGAGTAACGGGAAAGGATCAAAAACCAAATAAGATCATGAAGAACAAAAAAAAACAGACAAAGTGTCAAGATAAAAAAAAGATATAAAGATCTGTGGCCATATTCATAAAACCCCGATAAGCTAGTTGGTTGATCAAATTACGATTTCGATGTCCGCTAGGCTTAACTGGTATTCACAAAAGGCCGATAGGCTAAATTCGCTATCGTAGTCAAGGCCTGGCCTAGCATGACAACCCATCTGTCTAAATTCCACAAGCATTTGGTATTCCACGACATTGTTAGTCGAAATGCGAACAATTACAACAATAGATCTGCGGTGCCGACTAAATGCATTGAAATCTATTTATGCGGGACGTTCTGAATAGAGCTTTGTTGGACTTACAACAAAGGCGTGAAGTTGAATGACGACCTAACACCCAGCTATTTTTTTCTTATTCACCAAAGCCAGATAGGACAAATTTTAGCGACAATGGACCAAAAATTTAGAGGTACTCTGATGTACCTCTAAATTGCTAGCAAGTAACAATCTGCCCGGTTTTTGTGTGTATATGGCCTATATGCGTGTGGCGCGATCGTAAACATGGCAAGGAGAATATTCGAATAAGGGATATTAGAGATTTGTTAATGATATAGCGTGATGTTAGTTCAAAATAGTTCCCCAAGTAACATACTTTTCCGTGTTTGTCCTAGCATCCTTGTACTTCACCAATAACATCTTTTATCAGTTTAAATTACATGTTTTTATCTGGAGAGTAATTTGCCTTTATTTCTTCTTTTTGTGACATATTAGCTTACTTTTGCAGTTCGGATTGAATTTATGTGATTTCAATTCTGTTTTGATGAATCTATCTCGTTTCTGTTTTCACTGCAATTGAATAGTTTCCCTTGTCATATATTATAAGCGTGGTGGAGCTTGATCGTAATGAGGAGGGAGATGTATCTGGTTTTACTTCATTGGGGTGGCTATGAAAACATGTGCTTACGCGTGATCCTCCCCCCCCCCCCCCCCCCCCCCCGCCCCCCAAAAAAAACATCATTCCTCCTCACGCTCATATCTACAGTAACACCCTTAAATTTAGGAATTATAGCAAGCTTTTTGTTTTGGACACAAGTTACCCCGTTGATTGGAACAATAAGGAACAATGCGCTCATTCACACGTTCGAGTAAACTGCGCTTTTATGCGATGTCAAACAAACTTGCAACAGATGGAATGTTACCATGACAGCCACGATGAATAAATTAAATCATCCGAGTTGTTAGCTTGTTATCGGTATGGTTAGCAGTGCTTCTTGAATTACGATTTAGCAACCCGCTACGAAGATTTTAAATTGCTACTGTATTACAGGGCTTAGACGCTCGTTGATTGGTCGATATGGTAAGGGCATAGACAGCGTGCAAAATCTACACACATAACTAAAGACATATCCATGCACGTGTGTGTTGTGCACTGGTTTGTGAAAACAAAGGTGATCACCCAAGCGAGTTTTGTGAGTTCCCCGCTAGTTATCGTCCAAACTGGCATTTTGGCAAGGAGATAAGGCCTAGGTGACAGATAGGCTATCGGGCTTTTATGAATATGGCCACTGATTTCCAGTTAGTCCGGGAGAATATACGATCCGGTAGTGATGATGTTATGTAAGTTTGCACATACTTTGATGGTATGATCGACTTGTTTGGGAAACCCGACAACTGAATACATGAAACGGTAAAATAAACACATGTAGTCATTATGTTAAGATATTTCACGTAGAACAGGATGCATGGTGCATATCTTCAGCTATATTTTGGAAAATATATGTTTTCCAGCAATAACAAAAACTTATCTATTTGTTTAATTTCCTTTCTGATGATGTTAATCGAATAGACATACCTGCGGTATTGGATCATTTCGTGAGTTGAGCTTTGAGTCTCTGTACATGGCCATCAAAACGTTGTATGGATTCGATTTCTGTTGTAGATTGAAATACAGATCAACTTTAATTACGACAATTACAGAAATATTCACACATATATACATACTAAAATATATATGTTAATTGTAATAAATCGTAATATAATCGTAATAAATACAATTTTTCCCGACCAACAATATAAGTTTTTATCATGTTCTCTATTTTATGGAAAGTGATCAAGAGGACACCGATGATGACATCATCTCATTGGTGAACGATGTCCTGCAAGTCCCTCTCACCAAGGCGGACATTGAGAGGAGCCACAGGATCTCTACCAGACATCGCAATCCGGAGACGTCAACTAAAAGCAGAGACTCACCACCACGGCCCATAATCGTCAAGTTTGGGTCGTACCGGACACGTCAGCTAGTAATGAGGAATCGTCGGAAGCTAGCTGGACAACGCAAATCGATACAAGAGGACCTCACGACTGCAAATGCCAAACTACTTAGTGACACGAAAAAATGTGATAAGGTAGAGACGGCCTGGTCCTCCGACGGTCGCATCATTGCCCTGATCAAAACAAACACTGGCAAAATGAAAAAGATGGTGCACAGTCATGACGACCTGAGGGGGATAGGTACGTGAACATGGACATGAACATGAATATAACATTATATCGCTTCATTACGAAGCTTCTGGCTGCTTAAATTATTTTTTTACATTTTTAAACGCTTGAACATCTCATATTTATTTACATGTTTTGAATTGTATATTGTCTCGTAAGTTAAACATTTTTATATTTTTATAGTAATTCTTGTGTGTCAGTTTTTTGGTTTGTTTTGTTTTGTATTTAATTGTTCCTTCTGTTTCTTTTGTTATCTATCTGAATATGTCTTATTCTTCAATTCACCCTATGTCTACACAAATGCTTTCTCAATACCAATATTTGGCAATAAATATAGTCTATCTTGCCTTTTTGTATGAATAATACATTCGAAAGATTCCCATATGATTCTAAATATAGTACTCCAGCTGATTTTAATAAAAATGTAAATATTAATGACACCAATAAATTATCTATGGTACATTTGTAGAAGCCTGAATAAATTTATGATGAAATTTGTACATTTTTAGATTGTTTTGATTCAAAGTTTTCACTTATTGGCCTAACAGAAACATGGTTAAAAGAACATGATGGCTTAAATTATACTCTACCCAATTATTCTCTCATTTTGAACAACCGTATAAGTAAACGTGGAGGAGGAGTTGGCATTTATGTACATAATGATATACAATGTGTTAGACGCTATGATCTTGAGAAAATGAATGATGATATAGAAACTATATGTGTTGAAATTAATTATGAACATAAAAGTTTTATTATTAGTGTAGTTTATAGACCACCAGACAAATCTTTGCCATTATTTTTAGAACACTTAGAATCATTTTTACAACAGGTTTTAAATAATAATAAACAATGTTTTTTACTTGGTGATTTTAATGCTAATTTATTAAATATAACTACCTCAATAAATATTTTTTTAGATATATTGTCATCTTATTATTTTATTCCTTTAATTTCAAAACCTACCCGTATTACAACTGAATGTGCCACACTTTTAGATAACATTTTTACTAATTTAAGTGAAGATGATATATTATATTCTGGTATTTTTACAAGTGGTTTTAGTGACCATTGTGCAATATTTGCAATACTCAATTATTCAAATAAACCTACTAAGACATTCTATTATGCACGCACAATTAATGATGAATCGATTGCACGTTTCTGTTTGATGCTAAGTAAATTGAATTGGTCATTTGTGTATAGAATTAGGGATGTGAATCAAAGGTTTGATGCTTTCTTTGATAGATTTATGCAATTATATGATAAATGTTTTCCTCTTAAGAAAATTGTTAAAACAGGCAATATGAATAAAAATAAACCATGGTTTACTTCTTCCTTACGAAAAATGTGTAAAAAGAAGCATACACTTTATAAAAAATATATTAAAAACCCTACTCTTGTTAGGGAGGAAAAATATAAGAAATATAGAAATGTTTTAAATTCACAAGTTAGAAAGAGTAAAAGGGATTTTTATATTAATAAATTTACAAATGTGTATGGTTATATGAATAAGACTTGGAAAGTCATAAATGAAGTAATTAATAAATATAATGCAAAAGAACAATGTAAATGTAATAGAAAATGATGTTGTTATTGGAGGTGAACAGGAACTTGTTGATAATTTTAATCAATACTTTAGTGCAATAGGAACCAAATTGGTTGAAAATATGCCAAATGTTAATGATGATTTTAGATATTTTATGAAAGAAAAAAGACAAAACTCTATTTTTGTTTCCCCTATAACATTTGTTGATATTTTAGAAGTTGTAAATACCTTGAAAATGAATAAGAGCCCAGGATTTGATGATATTAATGTTGCTGTATTTAAGAAATCAATTTGTTTTATATTACAACCTTTGAGCAATATTTTTAATTTTTCATTGGATTGTGGAGTATTTCCAGATAAACTCAAAGTTGCCAAGGTTATACCAGTATTTAAGAAGGGAAGTAAAACTACAATGTCAAACTATAGACCAATTTCATTATTATCAGTATTTGCAAAGACTTTTGAGAAAATTATGTACAATAGACTTATGCAATACCTTGATAGACATGATATTTTGTATGATAAGCAATTTGGCTTTCGAAGTGGTTTTTCAACTAGTATGGCTCTTGTAGAATTTACAAACAAACTTTCAGATGTTTTTTAAAAGAAACAGTTTTTAATTGGAATATTTTTAGATCTTTCAAAAGCTTTCGATTGCATCAATCATAATATACTTTTGAATAAATTAGAACATTATGGAATTAGAGGTAATATTTTAGATTGGTTTAAAAGTTATCTTAATAATCGTAAACAATTTACATGCATTAATCATAAATCATCTAACTTACATCACATAAGTACAGGTGTTCCTCAAGGATCCGTTCTTGGTCCACTGCTATTTTTATTATTTGTAAATGATTTTCAATATGTAAGTCAGCATCTCTATTCGATCATGTTTGCTGATGATACCAATCTTTTTTTTTCGGGTAATAATATTAATACATTAAATGAAACACTATATGCTGAAATGAAAAATGTTCAACGATGGTTTGTTGCTAATCGTTTAGTTGTAAATATAGAGAAGACTTGTTATATGATTTTTAAACCTAAAAATTGATTTGTAGATGAAGCACAATTGCAAATTCATATATGTAACCATAGGATACAACAGGTAAATCAGATTAAATTTTTAGGGATTATGATTGATGCGAATTTAACTTGGAAACAACATGTAAATGATATATCGTGTAAGATTTCAAGAGCCATAGGTGTCATGAGTCGTGTCAAGGATATTGTTCCATTCAAAGTACTTAAGATGTTATATGATACTATGATTTTACCATATTTATCTTACTGTAATATTGTATGGGGAAAATGTGCAATAATATCGATTAATAGACTTCATGTACTACAGAAGCGTGCAGTTAGACTCATGTGCAATGCACAACCTCTTTCACACAGTGCTCCTCTTTTTAAGAAATGTAATATTTTAACGGTAACCCAATTAAATCAGCTGCAGGTTGCAATTTTTATGTATTCATTTTTTAAAGGAACACTTCCATCAGTTTTTAATGACATTTTAAAACGTAATAGTGCAATTCATTATCATAATACTAGAACACAGGGAAATGTGCACGTACCATTATGTAAATATAATTTTTCACGCACAACCATTATTTTTATTGGAACAAAATGCTGGAATGATATACCAATTGAAATTAGAGAATGCCCAACTGTATTGAATTTTAAGCACAAATATAAACAGTATTTATTGTCATGTGAAACTTAGTAACAAACATGTGTAGAATTTTAAATTTCTTTTACTAAGTGTTAAATATCATACATGTCTTCCTTTCTCCTCTTACTCCCTTTTTTCTTCCCTTCTCTCTCTCAACCGCCCAGGCCATAATGGGGATTTATCCTCGATAAGCCTCTAGCTTTTTGGTAATCCCCCACATTCTCATTTATTGTTTGTCTAGTAGAATTCTCTCCTTTTTTGTTTGTTTGTGAACCTAGTTTTTAGTTTTTATCTGTGTTTGTTGTTGTAGTTGTAATCTTGAATCAGTTTTATTCATTGTATTTGTTGTTTTTAATGCAGAATGTGGAATAAAATGAAATGAAATGAACTGTTTACATATAATATTTGCCCCTGAGCAAGGGATGACATCATTCAATGGATAGACTAATCCAATTCATTGCATAGAGTGATATGGACGCTGCTATTTCAAATCCCGGAGTTTGTATTGCACCCGCTAAGATAAGACGTTGAACTAGCCTAGTTACGAATGTTCTGCAACTTTTGGACAGGTTTCGACCCCCATGTGAGGTCTTTGAAAGCACCCTCTGCCATCACGACCCGTGGCACGACCTTAGTCCGTACTAAATATACATAACTTACCAGTAATTGCTTAAAACAAGTCGCATCTGTGAAAATAGAATAGCATTTTGTCTTCATAATCAATGCAAATCTTTCTGCATGCAGAAGCATCCTGACACAGTGTCCATTGACATTTCAGTCATATATAACCGGTCAGGGTAATTCCAGCGACGAGGGTCATCCACGTGACTTGGGATATCAAGGGACCCTTGTCCTCTTGCCTAAACACTAGTGAAACGTTTCAACCGGTAATTTATGTCTTTTCAGCCCGTTCTTTATAGGTGTGTCATTGATGATATAGAATGTAGGACATTGACTTTAAAGCCCACTTGCCTGGCAGTGGTGACACTCGTCTAAGATCAAGAACGCGATGTCCGACAGCTTGAGCCCCGAGTTCGGGTCCTTGAGATTATTGACGAGGATCTGCGCAGTGAGGACCGTGACATCGTTCATGTCGATAATGGAAGCCAGCGGACTCTCCGTCGCCTGCTCCCCGCTCACCCCGGCGACCTGACAGCTGTTCCCGAGGTACTTCAAGCATCGATCCTTCAGCTGCTTTACCAACGGCACCTGTCGATATTGAAAAAGTGGTTAGTTTAAAAAGTTTCGGTCCTTCCCGTTACAACATGGCACATCTCCGATTCTGTAGCCCTTGGCCTCACGTCTACTGTATGTTATTGTTTTCCAGCTTGCTCTGCTATTGTTGGTTCTTATTTTTGTTACCAACTATTATGTTCTACCGTATGTCCCAACAAAAATTACAATCAGACTTTCTGCAACGATAACTTTAAATATAGTGGATCAATCATAATTTTTTGTTCAGGGTATAAAACTTACCTACATCTTGCAGAAAACCCTATTCGATTTTTTTTTAGAGATCAATACATCTTTCAACAACAAAACCTCACGAGTACACATCATTGATATAAAGGTATGCACATAATTTGAATTAACTTGTTAGTTGCCCTGACAGTTGTGAGCAAAAATGTTCCATTCATATGGGTGCCAGGAGCATCCAAGTGTCAAACTTGGAAGAAACGGACCCATGACATGATTTACAAAGATCCCCCATTCTCCATGACCACTGAAGCAAATCGAATAGGATTTTCTGCAAAATGTAGGTAATAAGTTATAGTTTCATACTCTGAAATAGAATTATGAGTTATCTATTATCTTCAAAGTTATCGTTGCAGAAAGTCCGATTTTAATTTTGTTTGAGACATACGGTATTACTTTTTACAACTCTGTGATTTATATTACTTTTTTGTTAACGATGTTGCTGTTTGGTAAATAAATTTTAGTTCATGTCATTTCATTGTAATGCGTGAAAGCTACAGAAGGGCGCCGGACTAGAATCAGAAGTACCATTTGTTTAGTCTTTGGTATGATCCGGTCAGGGGTCCAACCCGGGACCTCCCGTGCATGAGGCGAACACTCTTAACGCTAAGCCACCCATGCCCCGTCGAAAAAGTGGTAGTAAGTATTAGAATGTAGGGAAATTGCTGGTTCTGATATTAGTAGTGCTGCCTAAGGCTGTCATTTGTGTGTGTTTTGTTTTGTTTGTTTGTTTGTTGTTGTTGTTTTTTGGGGGGAAAGGGGGGGGGGGGGGGGGGGGTGACAGAACGCTGAGTGACGGTATGGTCGCTGCTTTGATTCATGACGCGGCTTTGATTCATGACGTGGCATCAGTCCGGGCAGTGCAATTTAGGGGCATGGGTGCTAACTTAAATTTTCATAGTTTTAGCCCCCACATATAACCAAAGCCATTACATCTAACTATAGCCACCAAATTTAACCATAGTAACCCGATCAAACATTTAGCCACCATATCAAGGGTAAGGGTTAGTCTTGTTTGCAACCATATTTGTGCAAATTGAAGTTAGCAACCCTCAAACAAAAAATATATCGGCTCCTCGGACAAACTCTGCGCGCGGATCTTGTCCGCCCGGACTAATTTCGCAGCCGGACTATTTCCGCTCCCACAACGGTATACATCAAAGTCACCAGACGTTATCATTACGATCTCTGCCCCGTTTCATAAAACGCTTGCAATTGTTGTAAGTATCTAAGTATTGTTACTATCATGGCAACAGCTGAAATGCTCCATGCTGATTAGCTCTTGACCTAATAATTACAATAATTGGACACTTACAACAAGTGTAAGTGTTTTGCTTTGAGCAATTAAAATTGTGTTTTATTTTTGAATTGTAAAACATTGTAAAACATTTTAAAAGTTGTTTTCTTCTTACAAGTTTTTGAGACTTAATTTAAAATCACACTTGTTTAGAACAGCTTATTAATTTTATGTTAGTTGCATGTATTTGTATTTCTGCTTGTTTTAAGATTTATCTTATTATTCTTTCTTTTATGTGCCTCGGAAAAGGTTACCTAGATAGATGGCGCTTTATAAATGCTTGATATTATGTATTGATTATTATTTGATTGGGACCTGGGAAACATGTTCCCTTCTGTAACAGCACACACGGGAACCTGTGGCCATATTCATAAAAGCCCGATAGCCTATCTGTCAGCTAGGCCTTATCTCCTTGCCAAAATGCCAGTTTGGACGATAACTAGCGGGGTACTCACAGAACTCGCTTGGGTGATCACCTTTGTTTTCACAAACCAGTGCACAACACACACGTGCATGGATATGTCTTTAGTACTGTGTGTACATTTTGCACGCTGTCTATGCCCTTACCATATCGACCAATCAACGAGCGTCTAAGCCCTGTAATACAATAGCCATTTACAATCTTCGTAGCGGGTTGCTAAATCGTAATTCAAGAAGCACTGCTAACCATACCGATAACAAGCTAACAACTCGGATGATCTAATTTATTCATCGTGGCTGTCATGGTAACATTCCATCGGTTGCAAGTTTGTTTGACATCGCATAAAAGCACAGTTTACTCGAACGTGTGAATGAACGAATTGTTCCTTATTGTTCCAATCATAAAAGCGTCTTATTGAGTTTGTTATGTGTTCTACAACGTGATACAGTAAGGGGGGGGTAGTAGAACATAATTGTCTTATCTGGGGTAAACGGGGGGGGGGGGGGGGGGGGGGAGGGCGGTAACTTGTGTCCAAAAAAAAAAGCTTGCTATAATTCCTAAATGTAAGGGTGTTACTGTAGATATGAGCGTGAGTAGGAATGATGTTTTTTTTCGGGGGGGGGGGGGGATCACGCGTAAGCACATGTTTTCATAGCCACCCCAATGAAGTAAAACCAAATAAATCTCCCTCCTCATTACCACGGGCGTAGACATGACATTGATACCCATTCAAGTGGGGGGGGGGGGGGGGGGGGTGATCTATTCATCCATCCCCCACAGCTGAATAGGTATTACGTAACTCGCTACGCCCGTGCTCATTACGATCAAGCTCCGCCACGCTTATAATATGACAGCATGACAAGGGAACCTATTCAATTGTAGTGAAAACAGAAACGAAATTGCTTTAAATAGTATTATATAGATAGATTCATAAAAACAGAATTGAAATCACATAAAATCAATCCGAACTGCAAAAGTAAGCTAATATGTCACAACAAGGACAAATAAAGGCAAATTACTCTCCAGATAAAAACATGTAATTTAAGCTGATAACAGATGTTATTGCTGAAGTACAAGGATGCTAGGACAAACACGGACAAGTATGTTACTTGGGGAACTATTTTGAACTAACATCACGGCAATTATGAACAAATCTCTAATATCCCTTATTCGAATATTCTCCTTACCATGTTCACGATCGCGCCACACGCATATACACACAAAAAACACTAAATTTTTGGTCCAGTGTCGCTAAAATTTGTCCTATCTGGCTTTGGTGAATAAGAAAAAATTAGCTGGGTGTTAGGTCGTCATTCAACTTCACGCCTTTGTTGTAAGTCCAACAAAGCTCTATTCAGAACGTCCCGCATAAATAGATTTCAATGCATTTAGTCGGCACCGCAGATCTATTATTGTAATTGTTCGCATTTCGACTAACAATGTCGTGGAATACCAAATGCTTGTGGAATTTAGACAGATGGGTTGTCATGCTAGGCCAGGCCTTGACTACGATAGCGAATTTAGCCTATCGGCCTTTTGTGAATACCAGTTAAGCCTCGCGGACATCAAAATCGTAATTTGATCAACCAACTAGCTTATCGGGGTTTTATGAATATGGCCACTGATGAATATGGTAAAGTATCAATACTTCTACAGATTCTTCAAGGTCTTGTGTTAATATGCATATACATAGTACAGCAGAAATGCACGTGATTTCGATTTATGATATTAAATATTTTGGATATCATAGGAATTAGGGTGTTTGGAAAATGCATTGTCACAATCGGGCAGTCTGAGGTCTCAGCTAGATATATATTGTTACATGTACTGATTTATACATGTTAACATTGTGGGGGGCATGTACCCCTACCCCCCCCCCCCCACCCCCCCCCTTCGTCATGTCAAAGCTAAGACACTGTGTCTGTGTTATGTTATCCATTAAAGAAATGGTCTCACACAGCCAAACATTACTGCAATTAATAGAACAATAATACTAAATATATAAAATATTATATACCTTGTTCACGACGAATACTGTCTTTGGGTTCGGACCGCTGCTCGCACCTCTACGGCACGACAGGTATATAGTTCAGTTTATTGATACATAAAAACACATACATGTAAAATACAAAACAAAGCAGTTGGTGAACTGAAATAGTTTTGTTTACACTAAAATTAACTTTACAACGACAAAAGACATGTAAAATAACCGAAAAACATATGGGCAGATTATATAAAGTAACCATAATATTTACGTGAATCATTTAAAAAATAAGGAGAGTGGTTGATATTTCATTATAAATATATGATAAATGGCATTTTGTAGGTATGGCAGATTGAATACATTGTACGGAGTAGGAAGTTTAAGAAGAGAGAAGGTATATGGACAGGTAATAAGTATAGGAGAGTAGGAGTCATAAAAGAAGGGAAGAACATCAGCTCTCTGTAGTTAAACTTATTGAACAAAAATTGTCATATTGAATTATAAAACGTGTGAAATATGAACAACAATAAAAAGTACAACCTTACATAAAGCATGTTTTTGTTTGCAAAATATGACTATGACAAATGGCAAGGAGGGCTTATACAATGTATATGATATGACAACATAATATTCAAAAGCAAAATATGATCATAAATCTAATTAAATAAGGATATTATACCAATTTCTTACATTGTACTAACTAATTGATAATAATAACATAATGTATAACATGTCAATAGTGCAACATGAAAAACAGACAACATCCATAAATGTAGCTAAAACGTGAATAAGGTAATATCAACTGTGATTAAACCGAAAATAACGGAATAAGTACATGTAAAATGAAGATGCGAAGGAGATATATTAAAATATCAACAAATAATATAGAAGCTAAATACATGTAATTGTTTATAACTATGTTTGTGGCTTTTAAATATATACCAACTGAGTCTATAATCATAACATGCAATTATAAATGTATAATGCAGTATTACAAATTGGGAACGTATTGTGAGGATTGAATATTAATAGTAAGTTAACATAATATTAATATAGTTCTATTTATATTTAAAAGCAATTACATGTAATAAAATATCAAATATAACGGAAATCGAGAGATTATCGTAATTATGTTTGAGTCATAGACAATTATAAAAAGTCACAACATTTCAGAAAATAAATTGTTTAAAATAAAAAACAACAACAGAATGTTGCTATTTTGAATTAAGCATGTTGACAAGTGTAGGAACACTAGAAATCTTGTGTCTTTGAGTCTTGCACCGAGGTGCATCTAGTTTATGGCCGTTGCGCAGGTTGCGTTCCGATCTAGTGACTTCTTGTCTTGTCTGCGGAAGCATGTCTCTGTGGCGAGTTGATTTCAGTAAACTTTCCCCGAAACGCAACAACAACTCATCTCTTCGGTCAGTTAGAGTTGAGAGATTGAATTCTTCCAAGAGTTGATCGTACGATGCATCGGTAGGATATGTTATCATCCGCATGGCTCTCTTTTGCACCCTCTCTATTCTATTCTTTTGAGACACTGTTAAGCTTGAGCTCCAGACTGGAGAACCAAATTCAAGATTTGGGCGAATGTAAATCTTGTAAATGGTAACAAGGTCAGCCGGAGATACACCACTTTTCTTGAGAATGCATAAGATATACAAGCGGCGTGTAGCTCGAGTGATCATGTTATCTACTTGGGAATCCCACTTTAG
The DNA here is from genome assembly GCA_037951105.1 of Echinarachnius parma. Taxonomy (NCBI): domain Eukaryota; kingdom Metazoa; phylum Echinodermata; class Echinoidea; order Clypeasteroida; family Echinarachniidae; genus Echinarachnius; species Echinarachnius parma. The sequence continues at coordinate 45,519 of JBAMJV010007300.1, read as the reverse complement.
ATCAGCTTGGATTGTCACCCCTAGTAAGGTAAGGTGATCAACAACATCCAATGGCGTATCATTGATGTGTACTGGAACGATGGGTGGTTCGTTTTTCAAGAAACTAATACGCATGATCTTACACTTTTCAGGTTTTGGTTTCATGTCGTTTTCTTGGGACCATTCACAAAGAGCATCAAGATGGATTTGCATTGTGCTTTGTTGAGATTTGTGCGTCGCGACAAGAATGCTCAGATCGTCGACATATTTCCAGCGATCAGATGTTGTGCTTGCTGCATCGTTTACCATGACTAGGAAGATTAAGGGGCCCAATTTAGTCCCTTGCGGGACTCCACACGTGAGGTTGAGCGGCAGTGATACCGATCCTTGGTATCTGACAACTTGCGAACGATTCGACAGAAAATCACCTACGATCGGAAGCACTGCCCGGTTGACGTTGAGTTGGATTAGCTTTTCCATTGCGATGGAGTGGTTGATAAGGTCAAACGCCTTTGTAAAGTCGACAGCACACACATCAACAAAGCAGCCGCTTCGCTCTAGGTTTTGGTGAACACTATCCAGAAGGCTAACCAGGTAGTGATTAACAGAGCTGCCCTTCATGTTGCCATATTGACCGGGATCAATATGCGGATGCAGATCCCCCATCAGCCAGTCAGCAATGAAGCCTTCAAATAGGCGAGCAAGCACCGAAGTGATGGAGATGGGCCGCAGTTGATTGTAGTCCGATGGATTGAGAACCTTTGGCACCGGACAAACGGAAGCACATTTCCACCTCATCGGGAAGCAGCCAGCTTGGAGACATCTGTTGAAGATCTTCGTAAGCGGTTGAGACAGCTCGAGAGCGAATTCTTTGAGAAGTCTTGTAGGGACATCAGCAGTTTTCTTCAGCCTTGAGTAGACCTGGTGTATCTGGATGACAGGAACTGGTGAAGGCGCTGGGAGATACGCAGGTAGCGAGTCAGGATCCAAAGGGGGGCAGTTGTGTACACACATTTGCAAAGTGCACATTCAATTCATTGGCAATTTCCTCAGCAGATTGTGTATCTGATAATTGCAGTGGCTTCTTTCTGCTTCCTGTCAGTTGTCTGATCTGCTGATGCCACTTTCCTGGTTCTGTGATTTTTAGATGATCAACTTTGTTTTTGATGTATGATTTCTTAGCTTTCTCGATCTTTTTCTGAACTTTATTCCGAAGTTTCTTGTATAAGCAAGTATTTTTACGGTTGAAGGCATCATCTCGTTGTTTGATCAAGCGGCGTAAATTGTCATTCATCCAGGCCTTGTCTCTCGGTTTACGTTTTATGGTTACCTCAGGAAAACATTGCTTGTATTGATACATGAGAGTGCTGTGAAAAGTATCAAGCATCACATTGGGGTCATCAGTTTGGTCTATTTCATCCCAGCTAAAATTAGTTATCCACCGGCCAAACTCACGAATGGAGGAATCGCGATATGGTCTGTACGTGTACATCGATGTCTTCTTGGGCTTGATGGAGTTGAGAGGTACCGCCCCTTGATGACCGCAATGGCGACCTCGGTCTTCCCCGTTCCTGTAGGGAGGAATACGACCGAGTTCAGGCCTTTCATTGCTTCTTTTGCAACCTTATTCTGGAATGGGCGAAGCTTGAGTTCGACAACATCGGTGCTGTTGCCGACGTTCACTTCCCAATCCATGTGCTCCACATCATATGTTGTTCGCGATGGTGTGGCGATATCTGTGTTGATAAATAATATGACATTATTTGGTATGTTGCAACAGTTTTCTCCCCAAAAAAAGTCATTGTTGAAATTATTATAAATATATAATTATAAGGTCTATAAGATTGCAAGAACAGGACATAAACATTGGTTTTCGGTACACACACGTAAAGCCGATAATCAGTAAAGCCAGGTGACATTGTTGCATCAAGGTTGTGCTGGCAAACGTATTGAGACAGATGTCAAGACCAAGATGTAAATTGATTGAAGGAAATTCCTGAAAACTTACTACAGCCAAAGAGAGCCTCTAATGTATTTATATGTACAGTAAGTACAGTGTCATTGTGTACAAACTCCATGGCAGCATCATAATCTTTATCCGATGAGAAGCTCACCCCATCAGCTTCATATGCTTCACAGAAGGAGCATTACATGACATTGGACTGTTAAGTCGTTAAGCAGTGTCCTTAATGTCTTAGGTTGCTAAAATCCCGAATATCTAGGTAAAAACAAACAAATTACGATCAAGTTCATAGCTACTAATAATCATACACTTTCATTGGCTGGAACTGACATTAACATAATTAGTATCGCATTTCATTTTCTTTCTTAAGAGGACAAATAACACCATCAAATACTACATAAATGTCATGCAATACATTCTAGGAAATATATACTTGCATAATGATGCCTAACATATTAATTGATCAACACAAAATACTCACTTGGTACAACAAAATAATCAGAACGTCAAATTAATAGTATTTTAATGTTTTGTATCAAATTACGTTTAAAAGCGCCCCAATACAGTGACCTTGATAAGTTGTAGGCCTATGATTGCAAATTGATGAATTGTCTAGATGTACATGTGACCAAATATGAAAGTGATTTGTATTCAGATAAATAAATTAGAGAGGGGCATTCCACTGTGGCTAGGAAACAAAATGATAATAAGAGCTTTATAGAGTGAAAATGGCAATCGACCTATGGTGATTACATTATCATAAATGACTACCTTTCACCAAATATTCAACATAAAATAGTGGTTCCGATTTGAATGCACATTAAGAAATAGATAACATAAGTTTTAATCACACAATTATCATGATCCTAGTGAACAAATACAATTGTATTGATGAACATTTAGTTTGACAGTTCATACCCAGAAATATCAATGTTTTTTTGATATGCAAATTACATGACGTCATAATTATATGAAGATAATAGACCATAATCATGAAACTTTGTCAGCCTGTTATCCTGATATCAACATAAGTATTTTGTGACTCATATTTGGTTAAATTTTGCAAAAATATGTTTGAATGAGAGTGTTTTATGTAGGCCAATTTTTGCCGACCGGAAGAAAAGTGCAAATATCAGAAAAACACGATGTTTACATACCTTGAAAATAGGGGCTAAAAACCATTAACCAACGCGGAAACAATTTTGTTTCTGACATTGGACATATCAAAGCACAACATTACACCCATGCCGGACGTTCATAGAGGGGGGGGGGGGGGGGGGGTGCACCACGGGTGTCGATCCGTTTTTGAGTTTGGGGGGCGAAATTTGAAAAATTTTCCAGAGTGACCACTGAGAGAGCTAAAAGCCCCACATTGGCTTGCCCGGAAGTTTTATTATGCGCTCATTGAAAGTGTCTTGATGGCTCGAAGACCTGACTTTGGGGGGCACCCACATTTGGGGACAATAATGGGGGTCCAGGGGGCGGAGCCCCCGGAAGCTTTTAGATTTCAGACATTTGCTCCTAGCATGGGCGTTAAAATTGTATAAAATAGTGAACCTACTCATAACGTATTTTTAAAGGGCATATAGCGAGGAAAAGACTGAGCCTTGCATGAGATGGATCCACGTGATCATGTATACTATAGAGCCATCGATATAGTCTAGAGCATTGGGCTCCCATGAAACTAAGCAAGGGCGTCAACAATTTTTTCAAAAGTGTAGGGGAGACATTGCGAGGAAGCGAAGCGACCGAGCGGGGGAGGGTGTGGGAGGGGATGTCCCCCTCCCCTCACAGTAGGGAGCTTTTGTATTTTGGGGCGTGAAATTGTGCGATTTGGTGCACACCTGAGACAGAAATTTCACGTAATGACATACATAATGACAAAGGGAGGGGGACAATCTGCTCCTTTTTCAAATGTGGGGGGACATGATATTCCAATTTGATTTGCGTTCAGCGCATATGTACCGAGATTATTTTCTTTTCTGTGACGGTGTGCAATCTATAGATGAGCGTTTAATAAACTTCGTTTGAGGTGTGCTTTTGAGAAATTACGCTTCCCAACACATTTCAAAAGGTGAGTTCCCGCAACCCAAATAAAACTTGCAATATGAGAAACTGTATGCGCGCGAAGCGCGCGGCAAAAAAAGAGATTTACAGTCCTTTTCAAACTAAAAAACGGCTATTTTGAAGATTAATTATTGATAAATGTGTCTTTCCCCTCTTTGGCATTATATCACTCGATTTTTTTTCTTCCTCATTTTCGGAATTATTGGGGGGGGGGCGAAATGATATGTTCGCCCCCCCAATATTTTCATTGGGGGGGGGGGGGGGGCGACCGCCCCCCCCCCTGCCCCCCCCCCCCCCCCCCCCCCCCCCCCAGGATCGACACCCCTGGGGTGCACGGTAGGCCCTTCTGGCCCACATACTAAATGATTAAGTGTGTGGAATGATTACCTATCATTCCAGACACGGCCCCTATATCACGGGTGCCGGTAGCAGTCATGGCCTGCACATTAAACTGGTAGTTGGGGCGAGATTTTAGGCCCTTGATGGTCGCAGTATTCTGATGATTGAGTAGCTGGCTGTTCATGTTACTCATACCCGCTGTGTAGGTGAGCGTGTAGCTTCTTGCTCCGGGCACTGGAATCCAGGAGAAGATGACCTTGTCTGACATCACGTTGTCCAGCCTTACCATCGTTGCTAAATCTGTATAAACGTTGACGAAAACCAAATACAATAAATGGTTATTGTATAATCATCATCGTCATCATTCCCTTGCATGTTATGATCTTCATCACCATGATCATTATCACCATCATAATCACCACCGTCATCACCAGTAAAACTATTCCCGTCCATATAGGTGACCGTTTAGATGAAAGCTTCCGGCACTGTTTAGATGAAAGCTTCCGGCACTGCGTCCCTTGAAAGGGTATAGTTGTATCGTCATTCTGCGTGACCTTCCTAAAAGAGTGGCGGATCTACGGGGGGGGGGGGGGGGGGGGGGGGGTTAGGGGGTTTAAACCCCCCTCCCCCCCTTGGGCTGCCAAGTGAAAATGTATCAGTGATAAAAGTGAACAAAAGTGAAAAAAAATCACTTACGGGGGTTCAAAATAGCAAGAAAAAAATCGCCGCTTCGCGGCTCATGGACGATGCAAAAAAGCTAGATCCGCCCCTGTATAAACTATGTGTCACAGATTAAAGATAATAACACATTAATACAGCTTAATCATAATTGTTATCACAATCATCACTATTGTAAGGGCATTACTAACAATACATCATTATTATTGTAGCCGACATCATAATTGAGGTGGGAAAATTATTTCCTTTCATTCCATACACAGTCCCGACATCGATAGTACCAGTGGCAGTGGTGGCCTTCACGCTTAACTGGTAGTTGGTGTTGGGCTTCAAACCCATGATGGTCGTAGTGGTCGGATGAATGAGAACTTGGGTTCTCATAGTGGTCACATGTAAGTGAACATATAGTCGTATGCTCCGGGTACAGCGTCCCATGAGATGGTGGACATAATTGACGTAGTGCTGTCCATCATTACTAATGCAGATAACTATATCTGGTTATTGTATCATCTGCATCGTCATTATCATCACTTTTGCCATTACCTTCATCCCCATGATCATGATCATTATCATCATCATCACCATCGTCACCATCACCGTGAACGTCGTTAACATCATCATCATCATCATTATCATCATCATCACCACTATATATCATCATTTCAATTATCATCCATATTTGCGAACATGTACATGATAGCTAATACTAACACCCTTTTTGTGACTAACGTGATCGATCTTGAAGCATGTTTAAATTCTTAGAACACCAGTCATATCAATCAAATGAACAAACGTCGGATATTGATGTTTATTTAAGATGGTTCCCTAAATCGTTGTTTGTATCGTGTGTTTTCTTTAATGTAGCAACCATTATGATGTCACAATACATGTACGTATCTTATTATCTTTTAAGAAAGAAAATTCACCATTTTCTACGATTTAGCAATAGAATCAGCATTAGATACACAATCATTAAAAGTAAAATATAGACATTTTGGATGAAGTTGAAACATAAGGAATAGCGAAACGAAGCCTGGTCAGTTATGTCCCCACTCATATTCACGTATGTCTTTTGAGAGGATCAATTGAGGTATGCAGAGCTGAATTTAGCACCCAGTGAGGATGCGTGACAGTGTGAGAAGGTAGCAGTTGAGTATAAATACTGCTGCAGAATAACCCCGAGAAGAAAGACAAAAAGATTAGTGGTGACCTTTTTTTTTACTCACCTTCTGCTACATCTAGATATTCATCTGCTATTCTACGTAGGTTTGCCTTCATCAATGCTTCACTTAGCAGAGACCTCTTCTCAGCCTTTCCAACTGTGTCATGCCAGTCCCGTAGCATCTTCAGTGTTCCGTCACTAGTAACGTGATGTGATCGCCGGTTGGTTTCTATGTAGTTGTGTATCGCTCCCTGCTGGAATCCAAGTGCTCTTCCAAGTGCTTCAATTTTGCAATCGCCAACTACTTCTTGAGCCACGTCACGCAGGATGGCATCAAAACTGAAACCATAATGAAACACGCAAAAAATAAGGAAAAAGAAAAATCACAAATACATTTTGAAAATTAAGAAACTGTCTCAGTTCCACATGAGTTAAACACTTTTTTTTGTATTAAAGGTACACTTGAGTATTGGTACTTCCCGAAAAAAAGAATTGTAAGGGTTTGGTTGGTTTTAATTTTCATTTGAAAGTTCATTGAATAAAACATGTTAAATGAGAATCATTCCCTTTCAAATGCTTTCATAGTTGTAAAATTTTATTTCAAAATATTGTACTTATATATCCTCTAGCCAGGCGCTATCTTGACTTTAAAAAAAGAAAAGCTTATACACTTCTTTCAAAAAATTTCAAAAGAAGTTTTTAAATAGTTGTTGATGATATCTCTATTTAATCATTATTTTAACAAAACATCACATGCACAGTTTTGTATGAAAAATTGTTCAAACCAATGAGTTTTAGAGAGCGCCCTCTTGAGTTGTAACGGCTCTTTTTGAATGAGTAAATGATAATATTCAGTGGCTAAACTCAAATTTGGGGGTCACCGAACCACTGACAACAAATTCCGCAAACGTATGTCATTTTTCTTTTTGAATTTTAATGAGAAATTATAATTTTTTTTTTTTTTTTAGTAATGGAAGAGAAAAAGAATTGTAGAATGATCAATGTTAACTCTTGAATTTTAAATTTAATGAAACATAATTGGAATTTGAATTATTTAGAAATGGAAGAAAACGAGATTATGAAATACTTATTTAATGTTTGTATAGAAGGATAGATGTTCATTTTTAATTCAAATTTAATGAAACATAATTTGAATTTGAATTTGAATTTTTTTTAATTTTTTTTTTATAGTTATGGAAGAGAAACAGATTCTGAAATACTACTTATTGAATCTTTCTGTAGAATGATAAATGTTGACTCTTGAATCTAAATTTAATGAAACATAATTTGAATTTGAATTATTTAGAAATGGAAGAAAACGAGATTATTAAATACTTAATATTTAATTTTTGTATAGAAGGATAAATGTTCATTTGTAATTGAAACTTAATGAAACATAATTTGAATTTTTTTTTTTTTTTTTCACTTGTGGAATATTTCAGCTCCAATATATGAGAAAATGTGTATGAATGCGTTTAATTTATATGTGTTATATAGTAAGGAGGAGGAGGAGACCTCATAGAGACCTCACAGAGGAGGAATGTTTAGTGTATATATATCTTACAGTGTTACTGTGTGTGTTGTGTGTGCTGGGTGTGAGTGTTAATTGCATTGCCTACGTAGTTGGGGATCTCGACCACTATGCTGATTTGTGGAGTCATTTATACATTATTGAGCCTGCTTATGTCAGCCCGTTTGTTAGAAGCTTATATATGTAGGAAATAATACATGAATATATGTATATTAATATGTAGTTATGGAAGGTAAAGATATTTTTTTTAAATGTAATTTTCTTTCTCTGAATGTTAAAGGAATTCGAGAAAAGTCAAAGAGGGCAAAAATGTGTACGTGGTGTAAAGATAAAGGTGTAGATATATTTTTTTTTACAAGAAACATGTAGTACAAACGAAGTTGAGGAGACTTGGAAATTGCTATGGAATGGGAGTTCATATTTTAGTCATGGGACAAACCATAGTAAAGGGGTGCTTATTTTAATAGATAATAAATTAGATATTCAGATTTTAAATGTTATTTCAGATAATAATGGTAGATATGTTATAATGGAATGTATTATTCAGGAGATGAAATTGATAATGGCTAATGTTTATTTGCCAGTAAGAGGAAGGGAATCAGAAAAATGATTTTTTGGTCAATTTTGAAAAAATAGTAAAAGAAATTAATAAAGAAAATAATGCAATAATTATTGGGGGAGATTTTAATATTATTTTAAATAAAGATTTAGATTATTTTGGAAGTATTAAATACAATGTTCAATCTCGATTTAATATTTTATTTGAACAATTTTTTAGATAGATTTGAGTTGCTGGATATTTGGAGGGTAAGGAATGGATTGAAGAAACAGTTTACGTATAGGCAAGTTAATTCATGTATACAAAGTAGATTAGATTATTGGTTTGTTTCTAAGCAGATAGAACATGTAGGATTAAAGTGTGATATAATACCTTCTACGGCTCCAGATCATTCAGCCATTCAATTGCAATTTTACGATAAGTTAATGTATTCATCTAAGTTTCAGGGATCCTATTGGAAATTAAATAATAGTTCATGTCAAGATACTGAATATATTAACGGGCAATGAAACCCAAGCAAAATGTTGCTTTCATAGTCTTGAAGAGATTAAGATGAATAATCTCTGAAAGTTAGAGCATAATCGGGTAAGAAACAAGAAAACTGCGGCTCTTTGAAGATGTCCATTTATTCATATGGGGAACTCAAATTGGCAACACACTCTGATAAGTGTGTGGACAACTCCCCATATGTTTTGTACAAAAATGTTCCCATTTTTACAGTTTTCTTCATAGTCACATTTTTCCATTCCCCCAACTCATGATATGTTATGTATAAAAGCATTCTACAAAACATATGTTGAACTCGAACGAAGGGTAAACGTAAATTTTGAGAAAATTGAACAAAACTGAAATTTTTTGTACAAAATGTATGGGGAGTTGTCCACAACTTTGCCAGAGTGCGTTGCCAATTTGAGTCACTCGAAGAAATACATGGCTCTTTTCAAAGAGCCATAGTTTCCTTATTTCTTGACCGATTGTGCTCAAATTTTCAGAGACTATTCATTATATTTAGTGTCTTATAGTGCATACAACAATTTGTCTGGATTTCATTGTCCTTTAATTGTATTAAAGAGGAAATTATTAAATTAAAAGAAGAATTTCGAATAGAAATAGAAGATAAAAGAGTTTTATGGGATTTTTTGAAAATGAAAATTAGAAATGTTAGTAGAAAATATTCAAAAGAAAAGGCGAAACAACGAAAACAAAGAATTGGAAATTTGGAACAAGATATTTTGAAGTTGGAAAATGAATTGTTGAATAGAAATAGACCAGGAAAAAGTTGATGACTTAGAACGGGGAAAAAAAAGACTTACAGGATTGTTATAATTATATAAATGAAGGTATTAAAATTCGTTCTAGAGCATCACACTATGAATGTGGAGAAAGAGACACTGGGTATTTTACTCAATTAATGAAGTCTAATAAAAAGAAAACATTGATTAGTAAACTTTATATTGATGAAGATATAAGTTTTGATCCAAAAAATATTATGCAGGAAATATATACATTTTATAGTAAGCTTTATGCTCAATCGGAAGGGGAAGTTGATTTTGTGGATGATTTTTTTCAGGACTTGCCAAAATTAAATTCAGAGTTGTGTGCATTATATGAAGGCAAAATAACAAACGGAGAATGTGTTGCAGCCATAAAAGAAATGGCATCTAATAAATCCCCGGGAAATGATGGGTTAAGTGTCGAATTTTATATACTGTTTTGGCCGTTAATAGGAAATTTAGTTGTAGATTCTGTAAATTCAGCTTTTGAAAAGAAGGAACTTTCCTCATCACAAAAGCAGGCAGTTATAAGTTTGATTTATAAAGAAGGAAAAGATCCCTTATTTATAAAAAAAATTATAGACCAATATCTCTATTGAATGTTGACTACAAAATTTTAACTAAAGTGCTTTCTATAAGGATTAAAAAAGTTTTAAATGAATTAATTTCTGTAGACCAGGTGGGATATTTAAAAGGTCGAAATATAGGTGAAGCGATAAGAATTATAGATGATATAATTCATCATACATCAGTTAATAAAATACCTGGATATATGATGATAATTGATTTTGAAAAGGCTTTTGATTCAGTTTCACATACTTTTTTGCAGAAGGTTTTGATTACATTTGGTTTTGGACCGTCATTTTGCAGATGGGTGGAGACTATATATAATAATGCTCAAAGTTGTGTTTTTAATGGGGGCGCATCTACTGGATACTTTGATATTAAGAGAGGTATTAGACAGGGGGACCCCTGTCCCTATATTTGTTTATACTTTGTATTGAAATTTTAGCTCGTTCAATATATAAAGACCCTGAAATTCAAGGATTTACTTTTAATAATGTACAAGTAAAACAAATTCTTTATGCAGACGATATGACTCTCTTTATTCGGGACTCAAACACACTTAAAAAGGGTAGAAAAACTGTTTGAAAGTTTTGCTAGAAATTCTGGATTAAAAATTAATAAAGAAAAAACTTTTATATTATTGTTAGGCCCTTCTCAAAATAAAAATATTGCTCTTCCATTTGGTAAAATAGTACAAATAGTCAAGATTTTGGGTATATACTTTTCTTTGGATGTTGAAGTTCAGGAAAGGACAAATTATAAGGAAATTTTGAGCAGAATAAAAAAGTTGTTGTCTTGGTGGAAATGAAGAGATTTAACTTTAATGGGGAAAATCCAATTGATAAAAACGTTTATTTTGTCAAAATTTATTTATGTATCGGCGCTGACACCAGTACCGAATTGGGTATTTCAAGATTTGGACAAATTGGTTTTTGACTTTTTGTGGAATGGAACAGATAAAATTAAACGAAGTGTTATGTTCTTGGATTATTGTAAATGTGGACTTAGACTAACAGACTTTCATTTATTTATTTTAGTGCAAAGGATTATGTGACTCTTAACGGGGGATGCAAAAATGGGATGGAAACAGTATTTTAATTATTTAACTAAAGATGCTGGAGGAAGTTTGATATTTTATAATAATGCAATCATAGGTATATCTGAATTAGTATTACCGGCATTTTATAGAGATATGTTGGACGTTTGGATGGCCACGAAAACGTTTTTGTTAAAAAAAGATACATCTAAAAGGAATTAGATTATTTATAATAATAGATTTGTTTATATTGATGGTCATGTTCCTTGTGATGAACAACTATTTTTAAAAAAATGTTTATAAGTTGCATCATATTAGTATATCCCCTAATGTAGTACAAATAAATGTTGTGAAATTTTAAAGATAATTAGCTAATTTGCATATTTGTGAAATAAGGTCAGGGGTCATTTTTTATCTAGGAATAGTGCAATATTGATAAAAACTGATATTCTATGGTATTTTGGGGCAAGGATTCCATTTCCGGTGCTCGTTTGTAAGTGCTGTATGGGAAACGCTCTGAAATCCAAGATGGCTTCCCCTAATTTGCATATTTATGAATATTATTGATTTTCAGTGGCTACAGCCCCTAATAAGCAATAATTCTGGATTATTATATGTCAGTTATGTTCTTAGTATGTATTTAAGATATCAAAGATGAGTTGCCATCGTGGCAACCTCTAGCAATGCATATTATTTGCATAATTATGTATTTTACCTAATTTGCATATTCCCCCAAATAGAGTATATTGGGATCCCGACAAGTAAAAAAGATAAGTAATACCAATTTTCCAAGGTTTTGGGGGGCAGCAGATCCATTTTTGATACTTATTTACCTGTATCACCATGGCATCCATCTCAAATCCAAGATGGCTGCTCCCTAAATTATGCATGTTATGATACACGTCCATATTATTTCGGTTATATTAGATTGATATTATAATGTTTTGACTTTTAATTATTGGAATGAGCAACTAGAATACTTGAATCACAATGTAGTTGTTTGCTTTCAGTAAACAAATCATATTTTGATAAATTAAATGCCATTAAAGTAGCAAATAGCAATATTTACTTTAAAATGACAAAGGCGGCCATCTTGGATTTATGTTGGTTGCCGAGGTGATACAGGTAAATAAGTATCATAAATGGATTTGTTGCCCCCTAAAACCTTGGAAAAGTGGTATTACTTGTCTTTTTTACTTGCCGGGTTCCCAATATACTCGATTTGGGGGAATATGCAAATTAGGTAAAATACATAATTATGCAAATAATATGCATTACTAGAGGTTGCCACGATGGCAACTCATCTTTGATATCTTAAATACATACTTAGAACATAACTGACAAATAATAATCCGGAATTATTGCTTATTAGGGGCTGTAGCCACTGAAAATCAATAATATTCATAAATATGCAAATTAGGGGCAGCCATCTTGGATTTCAGAGTGTTTCCCATACAGCACTTACAAACGAGCACCGGAAATGGAATCCTTGCCCCAAAATACCATAGAATACTAGTTTTTATCAATATTGTACTATTCCTAGATAGAAAATGACCCCTGACCTTATTTCAAAAAAATGCAAATTAGCTCATTATCTTTAAAAATCGCCAAAATGCACCCTGGGACCAAAAATAAAAAATGGAAACATCACTTTTTATCATCAGTAATGTATTTAGACAAAATTAAAAAGTGTTTCCAAGATTATAGCAAAAAAAATTTCTGCTTTACATAACCTGATAGACTATATTATTGATGAGGAAGGCAATATAAAAGCAAATGAGGAATGTCAAAGAAAGGGTTTAAATACTTTAGAAATCACAAAAATACAGCGTATTTTTCTTGGCATTCCCCCTTCATGGAAACAATTTTTAAATAAAAATACTCACTCAAATATAGATAGGGAATTAGATATGGACTTTTTAATTTTTGAAAGGGTATATTTGTTAGATCAAATTACTTCAAAAATTATATATGCATTTTTATTAAATAAGAGAGTAGAAAAATCATATGCAGAACGAAATTTAGAGCAGATTTATAATATTAATGGGAAACATATACAATCAATATTCGTAAGACTTAGAAAATGCACTTTGAATAGTAAGCTTCGAGAATTTCAATTTAAAATGCTTTATAATATTATATATACTAAATTACATTTATATACATTTTAAATGGTTAATAGTAATTTATGTTCTTTTTGTGGTAAATATGAAGAAACTTACGAGCATTTATTTTGTCTTTGTGAGAAAGTAAAACCAATTTGGGAAGAGTGTGGTAATCTATTTAATTTAGTAGAGATTAAAAATATAAATTGGAAAGGTATCCATGTAGGGATAATTGAGTTAAACATAGGGAAGGAACAGTTATTAAATCATATAATAATTTTGATAAAATATATGATATTTATAGACAGTAAAAATAAAAATAAACCACCAACTCCTTTGGAGATTAAGAAAAGATTATTAGAAAATAGAAAGGAGGAGAAGAAATTAGCTGGAGACCGAGGTACCCTAACATATCATTTTCGAAAGTGGGACAATTTAAAATAGCTTCGTGCAGAACAAAATAGGGAAGGCGAACAGAAGCAATGAAATAAACATGGCTGATAATTGGTCGAGATTCTCACAAGATGTAGGCATGTTTTCTGTGGATGTGTGTGTGGGTGTCTGTGCACGCGTGTGTATGTAAGTGCTTGTATAGGTGTTTTTTGTTTTGTTTTGTTTTGTTTTTGTTTTTTTGGGGGGGAATGTTTTGTTCTCTCCTATTTTCCCCTTTTTTATGTATGCTTTCTTCATGCATGCATGTGTCATGCTTTATTTGATGTAAATAGTAAAAGTTAATTTGTACTATTTAGATGTGAATGTAAGATCATATTATATACAATTATGTAAACATGCAAATTATTTTATGTACTGATTTTGTTGATTGTTATTTTGTTATTGTTTGTAAAAAGTAATGGAGAAAATAAATATCTTTGAAAAAAAAAAAGGGTTGTTACTTAGTCGTTTGTAATTGTGTATACCTTTCGAGCATGGTGGAGTTATAACTATTAGTTTGTACTGCAATGGTCAAGTTTTGGTTACTAAAATTCAGTTTGACCGAAACTCAACTATCCCTTTAACATGCTTTGAATGTAATCAATTGCAAGTTTTTAATCGCACTACATTTGCAATGTTTATTTGTATGGTTAATTTTGAACGTGATAATTGTTAGATAATTTCACCTACATGCAGGTAATTCACGTATAAATAATGTATAAACATTATACTCTGTAATTGATGGCAAATAAACCAAATATATTACCCTTATATTCCTATGATCACATAATGATATGAAATGTTTTGTTATAATTAAAGTTTCCAAATATTATCTCGTTCTCACTGAGTTTAACAACGTAAGTCAGTGATCTATTGTTTTTTTTAATGTTAAAGGGATCTAGTAACTTTGTTGACATGTGCAAAAAGTGATGAATGGTTGATGCAATGTATATTGTTGTTATCTCAGATGTCCACAGGGTATTGTGTTAAAATTTCAAGTCAAATGGACATTGCATGGCCAAGTAATGAGCGAAAATGCAAAGTGATAGTCACTAACTCACTTTGTACACGGTAAGAAAAATTCCGGGCAGTTTTTCTTATCTGAATACTGCGATCGTACATATCTTTGTAACGAAAGGGAAATTTGAAAAAAAAAAAAACCTGTCCCATGATTTTATTGGTAATACGACTACAAAAAGGTATGAGGGAACCGCTAGAATTAAAATTTTATTTTGAGGATTTGGTCAATGTTACTAAGTCCCTTTAATACTTGTTATAAAGCAATTAGTAAGTAAACTATTTACTCATTCTTTGACTGTGCCTTTGGTCCAGGGTTGGTTTCTACGTCGCCTGCCATCGTGAGGTGAAGCTTGGAGATGAACAGCTTCCATAGCGGTTTACACATATTCATCTTACAAGATGTATGGTTTCCACGTGACTTCTGTGTGGTAGCTTTCTGCTTCAAATACGTGATGACAAACTACATTGGTAAAGTGATTACTAAGTGTATTGAATTATAGCCAGATAGAATTATTCACTTTGCTGATGCATATAAACATTGCTCTATTATGATAATATTATGACATACAAAAAAAAATAAAAAGGAAGGTTCATTGTAAGAAAGGTATACAAACTCTCCTGGATAGCGTTTTAATTTTAGGGAGATAAACCAATATACACATATTATGATATATGCACGTTTGAATGTCTGTAATGTGCAACGTGTTTTTTTTTTTCTTCTGACTATTATAGCGAATCCAAATTACTATATTTGATATCATACATTGTATGGCTGATATAATCCAAACAAATATATAATTTACCTGGAACGTTTCGTTATGATAATCGCGACCTTGGCTTACACGATACTAGGCATGTGCCTATTCGTAATTCCACGTATAACTCGTAAATAATTACACAGCGTTTTATTGTGTATATCGTCTAATGTATTTCATTTTCGTTCAAACATACGACAGTTTATCCGACACTGCCGTATTTCCCACCCCTAAAACGTAACGTAGCTAGGCTATATCACACAGGTGTACACACAGTCGGGACATATGTTGGGTCCTTTTTGAATGAGAGTGGAGTGGTTATTAACCCAAATCGTTTTTCGATGACAAGAGGCGTACCTTTCTAACTGACGATGTCGGGCGACGGAGATAGTCTCTACATCGTTGGAAGATTACAGAAGAACTTCCCTGTGAACAGACAGGCTCGGTAGTCTCATTCTCAGATGTTGGGTTCCCGCTTCCATCAATACATGTCTTTGGTTGAATAGGTCCTGCATTTCTTACTAGTGTCAGTTTGGTGGTCTCGGTTGACAAATTGGGCGAAGTTTCTGCTTGGTCCTTACTGGTAATGTACATCTGGCCTTCGATTCCATAATCTTCAACGCCCCCAACGTCTGGTTGGCTTGGTTGTTGGTCTATTGACCAACAGCAAAGCCAATATTCCTCGTATTCCGATATTCCTCGCCGATATTCCTCGTCTGCTTTCTGTGCTTTCAACGACACCCACTCGCGAAAGACTTTTGTTTTCTTCGGGATTTCACGCCCTTTTCTCCTTTTGCAATTCTCGTTCCTAGGTGGAACCCTTTCCTTCGTCCCTTTTGTTTTTATTCGATTCGACAAGACACGTTTCTTTTTCTCCTCTCCCTTCCCTGCCATTTCTGTCCCTTTCTCTTTTTCCACTTTCTCGGATTCGCGTCTCTTGTTTTACTGTGTTGCAGCCACACGTGTCGCTCTTAGCTTGAGGTCTCGTGATGTATCACCCAATCCTGGCCCTCCAATCACATATAATGACGAGCATGACGGTTTTCAAGTCCTCAGATGCAAAGCTGGGCCTCTCTCCTTGTCGATCTTGTTAGGAATCTGAGGAGAGAAAACACAGGAATGTTTATTGTACATGCATTTATGTTGTTCTTGTTGGTGGTGTTTTTAAATATTTCATTAAGATAACAAATATGTAAACAAAACATGTTAAATAATCTAATCAAGAAATTCATGAACTAAAAAAATATACTTTTAATCAATATATTGTAACCCTGGCCACGAGGTTTTGCATACAGCGAATAATACAGCAGAACATACAGTTTTGGTCAAACCGAATTTTAGTTACTATAACTTGTCGTTAAAAACTAACAGTCATAATTCAATGAAACTTGAATATTAGAAAAATGTACAAAGTTTCGAGCTGTTTTCATTCAAAAAGTAGCTGTGAACATAATAGGACGCCCTCCAAACACCTCAAAATTCAACCATTATTTTTTAAAAATCTAAATATGTAAATGTGATGTTTGGTAAAAGGTAATTGTTCAATAGAGAGACCATTTAGAATATATAACAAAAAAATGTTTTGTATATTCTCAGAAATTTAAAGGGTTTATATATATTTTTCTCAATTATCGAATAAAAGTTGGTTACCGACATTTATTATCAACAATATATATTTCAGCCGTTTCTGAACCGATTTCGACCAAATAGTTTACATTACATGCTCGTTCAAATTATACACAAAACTGAACTACCCCTTTAGACGATAAGGGTATACGTTAAGGGTATACGATAAGGGTATACGTTCTTGAATGTAGATGGTCATTCTATATGGAATACTCACGCTATCATGCATTAATATAAAGTCAATTGTCGGCTTCATAGCATTGATCGGGGACTACAGATTGGGCTAATATTACCTTAACCCTGTACTTTGAACATATTGACCTTTCATTCTTATTTCAATAATGAAAAATACATTGATAGGAAACATGTTAAATGGATAGTTGAGTTTTGGTCAAATCAAATTTTAGAAACCAAAACCTGCACCATAAAATTACAAACTAATAGTTATAACTCCACCATGCTCTAAATGTATAAACCATTACAAACGTCTGAGGAAAAAGCCTGTTATCATAAAAAAAGAGCCGTTACAACACACGAGGGCGCTCTCTAAACACGCAATGGTTTTAACCATTTTCATATTTAAAAATGGGTATGTGATATTTGTTTAAAAAATGATTGAATAGAAAGATCATCAACAACTAATTAAAAAGAACCTCTTTTGTACATTTAATTTTTGTTTAGGTAAATGTGTTTATATCTGTTCTTAAATCATCGAATAAATGTGGGATCCCTTATTTATTCCGATCGGATATATTTATTAATATTTCAGCTCTTTACGAACTGATATTAATTAAATAATGTTTATTCTGTCATTAAAATTAAACGATCTATCCAATTTGGCACTCAGTTAATTTCTCATTACCACACTAAAAAGATATTTATTGAAGCGCCATCTATACCAAAACTCAACTCCACAAATCTGTTTTCGTATAAGGTATGCGCATATGTGGACGTGGTGTGGCAAGATCGGTATAGAGCGCGCGCTTTCTGATCTTGAGATCCCGAGTTCGAACCCTGCCCACTCCGTTTGTCCTTCAGCAAGACAATTAATCCACATTGCTGCTCTCTACCCAGGAGTATAAATGGGTACTTGGTCGGGTGTTAATTAGCCTTCGGCGCCCGTTGGGCAGCTAGGGTCAGTATGCTCCCCTGGGAGTTGAGATGGTGCACAAGATAATTGTGCGGGTTTGAACTGTACCTGATGACCAAGGGTAACAATGCGCCTCTGAATATATAGGGCACCTAGATACATGGCGCTCTATAAATGCTATATATTATTATTATTATTATTGGCTACGACTGTTTACTTGTCTGAAACTCTGTTCCCAGCGGTGCTAAAAGTGCACTTGATGGACTTTAAGGCCAAAAAACAATTGTTACCAATTTAGATACATTTAATTAGATCTTGAAAAATAGACATTGATATGCAATGTGTAAGGCATCAATCAAATTATATCTGATGGTACAATACAATTACTTTAACAATGAGATAACAAATAAATACAAACTGTATATAATTGTATTTTGTTCACTCAAAAGTGCACCTTAATCAACATTTTAGCCTAGGCATTTTACCTAAGGTATTGTCATAGTTAAAACAAAATGAAATGCGATTTTGTATAACCATTGTGCATATTCATGCATGTACGGTAGACAGTTGTAAACAAACGATCACAAAAATCCAGGATAAATATGCACTAATGGCATTTATTCCATAATGTACCCTAGGGACACATGGTGCATCACTAGCAAGCTGCACCATATCAGTGGGCAATAACGAGAAAACAAATCATATTCATTATTGGACGAAAGACCCGGAAAGGGCAGTGCCAAAGTGTTTGCAAAATTATGTTGTCTTTAAACTTTAGAGGCACCTCTACAAAAAAGAGAATTCCACCTAATAATGTAGATCCGGCGCATACTTCCCTAAACTGTATTGTACTTGATGCGTCCAAGGTGAGAATGCTGAATTATGGAATAGAAACAGACATGTAACGTGCTACTTTGCCCTCATTACGGTGTACAATTCACGAAGATAGCGGTATCCCTAATTCTATTGCGTGACTGGTAAAGCAGAGAAAAAAACAAATATTTGTAAAAATGTGCAAAGCAAATACAAAAAGCACGAGTTCCTTTTTGTATGAACAAACTATTTCAGCCGTACACCAATGGTAGAAAATGCACAATAAAGTTCAAGTTGGATTTATTGACATACTCCCTCATTATTTATGCTCTCTCAGTCATGCAGTCTGGTTTCGTTTTATATTAAAACGATATGGTTAAGGATTGTTCACTCGTTTTGTATGTATATGCTATGACTCATAATAGGAACATTCAGCTTGGCGCAATAGAAGACAGAATATGTCATGTTTATACACCGTTGTCAGAGGCAGTATTACCAGATAACATATACAACATACCAGTAACGAAACACCTACTTTTACTTATGATATGTCTATAATTAATATGCTAGATATAATTTTTTTATTTTCTGGTGTGAAGTCATTTGGACAAGTTTAAAGTAAATACTTCATTAATATTGGTGAGCCAAACTTTGAACAATGGTGGCCCTAACACAGACAAAATATATAAGCATTGTAAACAGGAAACGAACAATCATCATTAATATATTGCGAATACATAGCTGATTCAGCTGTTAACATGGTTAAACGGTGGTATTTCCCGAAATTGACAAGGAAACATCTTTGTTGAGAAAAATGCGTCACGTTGCCCTATATAAATGCACAACAAGCGACGTAAAATCAGCTCATGAATGTAAGTTTATTGCATCGATAATTAACTGCAATCATTTTGTATGGTCGTCTAATACGAAAACGTAGCATTTCGGATAAAATGAAAAGTAATATGTTAAACTTCTTAATTACCACTGGACACTTTTTTCCGCATTTTCGCTCATTATTCGGTCATATAACATAGTGGACATATCATTTAAACAAACAAAAACATTCTGTCAACCACTCATCACTGTTGGTACATATTAACAAAGTTACTAAGATCCCTTAAATGATATACATTTGTTTTTGTCTTTAAATTAAACATTTCCCCCCGAGGCGCCATGGGATCATAATATGATGCATTTCGAGGATTCTTGGCAAAAAACAACAACAACCGAATTTCGATATACAGTTACAGAGTAATCATGGTGAATAATGTTCTAAATGGCAATTTTTGTAAAAATAGTAGAGTTCAAATTAACAGCGAAATAAAACATTAAATTATCTAAAGTAAAAACTATTAAAAACTAAAGTGACATCAAAATGTGCTTTACCGGTATCTTCTTATTAAATAACTTTCGCTTGAACTTGTCCCTAAATAAAAAACTGTTTAACTTGTTTATGATCAACGTTATTTTAAGATTGAAGATAAAAAGTAACTTAAATATGTTTTAGGTGTAAACTGATATGGTTCGCCTTGTTTATGTCGCATAACTTACTCTATAATTATGGTAGGTAAAAGCGATATCTCTGAAACTTGTAAGACATGATCTCCAAAATCCTTCGATTTAAATATGAGAAGTCGGGTACCATTCAATTATTGTAGGTGGGTGTCAATTTCACAATCCATGAAAGCCTTGTTTAAGTTATTTACATGAAAAGTGCCAAGCATTTCATTTAACAGTGCAACCTCGTTATGTAAAGCTCTGATAGTATTTTTTCTGGTCCAATCTCTTTGTATTTATTTGTTTGTTACCCTGATAACGTCATATTTTCCTTGGTTCCTGAATAATAGGTTCTCATCATAATGACATTTAACTGTAGCATGAGACTGTGCCCTATATTATCGAATACCAATAGTTTCACAAAACAAACATTAGATGCATAACAAGATGGAAATTATACGAGCAGCTGAATAAACTAATATAAAATACATCTGTTGTAAAATTTCTTAAAGAATTTGCACATTGTTCTCCACATCTCCTTTCTTGTAGACCCTTCCAAAAAGGAGCCTCTTCCCGACGCACTATTTTGTGTTGTATTACCGAACGTGATCGATTATCCCTGTTTTGCATGGAAATGTCATTGACATGAGCGCTGCCACAGGTGCGTCGCAAAACGCACGTGTGACGCCTCAGGACGCTTATTCTCTTAGGAAAATGATGGGAATATTTTGCTGAATGTCCATTTATTATACTCCGTTAATGCCGACTGCCAAATCCAACTTTCAAATTTAAGTCATTTTTCCAATGTAAATTTGCATGTCCGGTAATACGACACGTTCGGTAATACAACACCTTGCTACATGTATAGTAATTCTTCCACTCACCATGCATCCAGTTTCCGAAGCATTCCATGATATACTGAAGGCCTTTCAGCACGTATCATACGCTGATTTTGCAGGTAGATCTATACTGAAAACAGCAGTTATTAACAAAAAAAGGATAAACTGAAAACTTGAATGTTTGATGGTATTCTCAATACAAGCAGATACGGAAAAGGGTAATGTTAGGTTAGTAGCAATCTCGATATAGAAGAAGTAAATACTGGATTTAATAAAATACCATAAAACAATAATACAATACAAAATATAATAAAACGTTTATGAGAATATACTGGGACAGTTGAAACGTCCTAGGTGATATCAATACAAGTAGACAATGAAAACTTGAACGTTCGACAGTATCTAGTGTAAACAAACTATTACTGAATTTGACTGAATGTTGATTAATAATAATGAATCATTAATAATGTTAATTTGTGTACATACAACGTGTAAATTATACAAACGAGTAGAAAGTGAAAAATGTACCGTTCGGGAGCAATCTCAATGAAATGCAGATATATACTGTGACAATTCAAATGTTCGGTGGTATTCCCATTAAAAGTCAATCATGGATACTTGAATGTGCATGTGACATACGTAATAACGGTACATACTGGAACAGAATTGGTAGAAGTATCATTCACAGTTATACGTATTTGTAAGGAAATTCACCGCTGGCAACGCTGTTCAATTAATGCTTGAAACTTCCAGTTCAAGTTCAAGTCCATTTTATTGTATCGTTATATAAATACGTTTTATTCCACGAAGAGCCCAATGCACAAGCACATCCAGAACGATATAAAAGGTTTGTTCCTGGTTCATTCTGAGATTGACGTACTATCGCAGCCCTATTAAAATACAACGCGACACATTATTATCGAATGCTTTTCATAACGTTGTGCATATAATACCGTCATGGTTGTGTATAATTGTGACCTAGGATACGCATTCAAATGCGTATTACATTGCAATTGTGGCACGTATTGTATGGGGTTGTTTGTGTAGAGGGAGGCACGAGATAATGAGAAATACAGAGCTGAAATGGGCATCAGACCACAGGTCGATGATCAGACAAAGCCTAGTAATGAGTATGATATCATTTTTCCCCTTCATATTTGCATTGCCTGATAGTAACAATAGTGGCTCTGATCAATGTCTAGTACTGTGGAGATGATATTTGTTTCCCGCCATTTATCCGATGACCAGGATGGTCTTGATTAATTTGTTGCTATATAATACTATATATGCAATTTCCATTTTATATTATTCATTCATTACATGTTTTTAATTGTATAACATGGTATTTACGCAGCTGCAGTAACATGTGAATTTTGTAATAATTCTTAACAAAATGTACTGTATTTTTACAATGTTTATATGTCAGTCTTGTAGTTCATGTCCAATTCAGTTGTGAAACTGCGATTCATGAAATTAATAAAATATATCATGAATTTCAACTAATCTAGCTTGTTCATGACTGTTTGTCTAACCAACAAGCGAAACCTATTTTGATGTCAGTATGTGTGTTGGGGGTATAATTCAGACATATCAAATATAAATCAATTGAAACAAAACCAAAAGACGGAAGACACAGAAAACCCCGGGTACACTTTTTTTAATTTGTTTTATTAAAATAAATATATCCGTTAAAATGACAAAAGTATGTTATACCTGGGCAATTCCACGGTAACGGAAGGACATTCAGACGCAATTTTCGAAATTGAATCAAATAATTCCAGGATCCTGCTTATGATTCATCATTGTAAATCACATTTCTGAGACTCTTGGTGGGACACCTTTGATTTCCTATTTTTTTATTATTTTTTTTACATTACGTGAATTAGATATGGACACTAATGAGGCCGGTAACGGAAGGACGGCAAAATGGACATGGATTTTCAAGTTGTTTAGTTATGATCCAATCTCTGTGAAGCTAAGAGGACTATCATGTTATATTGGCTCATAGTCCATTCCCTAATGTTCAAAGAGTATAACAACACTTATTTGAAAAAAATATGTCTATTGGTATAATATTTACAAGAAGTTAATTGCTTCACTGTTCGGTAACGGAAGGACAGTAACGGAAGGACAGAGTTTTTTATTCATAAAAAATATACTTTAGTGCGCTCAAAAGACTGAAATTTTCATCTGAACACATATTGTGATATTCAATCATCCAATTTGGTACCTTAAAACAGAACAATACTAGAGAGGATTGCAAAAAATTAAGAAAATCTAGAAATAGGCACTGTGTAGTCCCATGTGTGTAGTTTCATGTATGGTGTCTGTTTCTCCTATCAGGAGACGCCTAATATTTTTTTTAATCATGTAAACTGAAAGATATCATTATGTGATCATGATTTATGAACAAACAATCTAGAAAAAATAAACAAGATCAGAAATAATCCTCATTTGATGTTTCCACTTTATGTCCACTTTGGCGTGGAATTGCCCACCTTCATATAATAATCAAGGTTGTTTACCCTATCATAATCATTTATTCTAAAATATACACCTAGTATAATTATGTTTATCTAGTAAAGTTGTCCAAATCCACACAACTTACTAAGAACTCTTATAGTGGGCATTTTATACCGTGTTGTTCTCGCTTTAACAGTAGAGGCATGGGGCAGGTTCTGTTTTTTCATCTTCAATTTCCCTTTTTGTATAAAGATATTTACTACTGAAGTGTTTGGACTCTACTAATAAAGGGATAGTATAGTTTTTGTCAAACTTAATTTTAGGAACCAAAGCATGCACCATACATTACAAACTAATAGATATAACTCCGCCATGCTCGAAAGGAATACTCAAATTATACACGACTAAGTAAAAGGCCTGTTATCATTCAAAAAGAGCCGTTAAAACACAAGAGGGTGCTCTCTAAAACGCATTGTTTTCAACCTGTGCGTGTGATGTTTTGTTAAAATATTGTTTTATTAAATCATCAATAGAAGTGGGGATCCCGGCATTTATTCCGATCGGATATATTTATTGATATTTCAGCTGTTTCAGAACCGATTCTGATCAAATAAAGTTTATTATATCATTAAATTGCAAGAATCCACTTTATTTAGCTATTTATACGAGGGTTTGTGAAAAAATAACTAATACCCAACTAATCCACGTTGAATCGAATCTTGATCGAAATTCAAGCGTATACAATACATTTAACATGTCTACTATACATAGTTTTTAGCAAATCAGCACATTGAACTGTATTGTGACATTGAACAGTCGACCATGCCACTTAGAGAATTGATTTGTTGGTAAAAACTATTGTATTGCTCTTATTATCAGTTACCTGTTCCAACGAAACCCTTGAAAAGTTGGGAAATTTACTGATTGAACAAATAATTACTTTCTCAATACACTGAACTATCGTAGCTGCATTTCTGACCCTTTGTGCATAAGTTTGTTGTTATATAACTAAAATTAACTACAACCTTGGTTCGTGGGCATGGCAGTTGTGTGCCAACTTTTCGGGTTAAAAATGAAGTGACTAACTTTAGAAAAAAAATCACTTCACAAGTACGGGTTGTACAAGAGTGGGATAACAGGAAGAAGTGAGCTCAAACAAAAGGCATTAAGGGATTACTTGTGGTTAAAAAATGTGTATGAAGGTGAAAATTCAGAAATACCAAAGTGAGTTGATATATTCCGACTTTACCGAGGTTTTGTAGCAACACGTATCATACTACAGGTTTTCCGTTCGTTTTCATACTTTTTAAATTCAATTTTATAGATTTGTTCTTCAATATCGTCCCGAGGAGCCTGGAATTTGCTAATCCCAACTTTAATTTCGTCTTTGGTCGATCGATTACAAATAAATCAAGTCAATCTGATTCGTTTTTCATACATTATCGTCAATAACGAAACAAATTCGTCGGTCACAGTTGCTGAACACATCTGTGACCGACGAATTTGAATTGTCATTGACGAACATGTGTAACAAATGACTAAATTGAGGGACTTTTAGTTAAATTGATAGTCCAAGGACGATATTAAAGCTGGGATTAGCACATTCCAGGCCCCTCGGGACGAAATTACAAATTTAAAATATTCAATGGAAACAGTGTGGAAATGGACGGGTAAACCTATCCTAAGCATTCTCTCCATGTCTGTGATGTAGCCTTTAATTGTCGAATTGTAGACAGTAAATTTAATATCTCAATTCTCAAAAGTTCAGTGTACTTTTCTTGAATACGTGCAACTTTTGACAGCTCAATTTGTTCTTGTTTCAAAGATTCCTTGAAAGTGACTAACTTATTCCTTTAATGTCAATGTAGGTTCCGTGCAAAAATTCAATTTAATTTATTTCTAATAATCATGAACCTGTAGTCATGTAGTTGCAATTGTTATGGAACTTCAAAGATATTTTGTTGCTTTTTTGGTCACATATATTTTTAACGTTTTTTTCCATTATTATGGTAAACGAGGCACATCATTCACCTGCTTAATATTGTCATATTTGTTTAAGTTGCCCTTAATTTCACAGTTCTAATGATCGTGTTTGTGCTTTCGTTTGAATGTGCAACAAAACGATGTATTCAGGACTATTTGGTTTTATTTATGGTACATAAATTAATATTGACTTTTATTTACCATGCTTGTGATTTTTTATTTATATAGTTAGTTAAATCTGTTTTAACTGAAATCTTATCTATATAAACAAAGTGCAATATAATCTGTTTCGTTAAACATTGCTAATCATACAAATTATATATATTTTCTTTAAAAAGTATACATGGCTCCACAAGTAAAGATACTGATTTTCAAGTAAACTTTGAAAAGGTGCAAATTTTGTATTTGACAATTAATGAAATCTAACTAACGTTGGATTGACTTCACTTCGTCAGTAATGTATTAGGATATCCTGATTTGATGATATATTTTACCGCTTAAAATGTTCTTTCATTATATATATATATATATATATATATAGGCCTATATTTTTTTGTGTTATATTAATGATGCTTTTTGTTGTTGTGCCTTATTGATTGAAGATTGAGTATCACTTTCAATTTTAAAAACTGTGCACACCGCTTTGAAAAATGAATATCTCCTATTTCCCTCTTTACTTAAAAATTGTAACATATTTGGGTCTATTTTAGTGGCCAGCAGTCCGATCAATTTCGAAATGTTGTATCAACTTTTTGTTTCTGCCAACTACTATGTATAATTGACTGCATGTCCATTAAAAACATAATATAATTTAAGGTCATTCCGTACAAAATCACCCAATGGGTTTTAAGTTCTAGATTCGACGTGTTCAATCTTCACTTGAAATTGCTATATAGAAGATTAATACTTGTCCCCCAAATCCAACAAATGATGCACCGAAGCGTGAATTTCGTTAAAAGGTATTATTTTGTACAGCCTGATTGACACACATGCACACATGTTAAAAATCAAAGAAATCCTAAAATGTTGGGTGATTTGACACAGAATTACCCTCTATGGGTAATAGGTATTCTGCGTTTAAAAGTTAAATTGTTAATTTCACGCTTTATGTATAATTATGATCCGAAAATGTATGATAAGCAACAATTTGTAATATCTCATTGATCATTCGTTTTATAATATTTCTCTTTAAACAAGATCACCTGCACAATTAATATAAACTTATCGTTGATTTATGATTGGATGAGAGGGTGGAGGGTGTTAATAAGGTAATGAAGAACACCTGTGAGTTTTGCAAGGTCTCAGAATCATGCCGTGTTATATCGTCATGCATGGGCGTAGATCTGTCATTGCTACCTATTCATCAGGGGGGGGGATGAATGAATAGATCATCCCCCCTGATGAATAGGTAGCAATGACAGATCTACGCCCATGTCGTCATGATTCAAGCTACATATTTGTCATATAGATAGTCGAAAATAAAAGCAAAACTCTCGTTCCACTGTACATTATTGAGTTGATCTCATGGGTATCAATAAGAAGGAACAATGATCAAACAATGATCACAAGTATGAGAGCACACAGAAATGAGTCATTTTCATTTCTAAGTTCTTAGATACAGACATGAAAAAGAATCAGTATTCTGTATTACCTTTTAGTTGATTTTGGATAAATTGAGTTCTGCATACCATCCTGTAGATTGGAGCCATATCTATGGCATGGCAAACTCATTATCATTTAATTATATCTGATATTGTAAATATGTATACAAAATACAAGATAATAACATCTGGTTTCAACAAGGACGCAATTTCCACAACTTGCGTAAGGATTTTCTCTGTAGTTCAAAAGGTGACCTGGCGCCATTCTCTTTCTCCAGTTAAGTTATTGTCATTTGTATAACCGTTTCTAAACCAGCACGCTTTCCAATGTCACACGAAGCAATGTTTATGCGGCTGAGCCGCTGAGCATTAAATAAAACTAATTCACACACCATTACGACTTGTAAAAACTATTCTGTACTTTCTGAGGTTGTGCAATTAATGTTTTGGAATGATGTGCCAGCATGGAATGATCATGGAATTGATAGTCAAACAATGAGTGTTGTTGTGCATGTGTGTGCTGGTTTGCATTGTATCCTATGACCGGGGTAATACTATCATTGTTAAGCGCTTATAGATGATTATCAATCATATTAGGCGCTATAAAAATCGAGTATATTATTATTATTTATCACGCGAGAGATAACGTCTCCATAGAAACATCCGTATTCTATTAGACACTAAATTTAAATATTAAAAGGATTTAGTATAAACATTGTCCTCGAAAACTTAGTTGGAATTCTAGCGGTTCTCTCATACATTGTTGTATTCGTATTAACAATAGAAGCATGGAACAAGTTTTGTTTTTGTTGAATTTCCATTTCGTTAAAAAGATATTTACTTTTCAAGTGTTCGGTTTGCTAACTATCCATTAGATAGTCATAACCGTGTGCAAACTCAGTGCAATGAGTAACTAGTGAATATCACTTTCCATTTTCGCGGGCAAACATCTATCTAACGTGGAATGTTCACACATTACTTGGTAGACAAATCAGATCTCAACAGTACACAATGTATTTACCATTCATCACTGTTTGCACATGTCAACAAAGCTACTAGATCCCTTGGAGGTGTTCGAGAAATAGTTTGATAACAGGACGAGTTAAGTGGGTTTCCCATATCCCAATAAATAACTGCGCATCATTTAAACAAAACTTTATCCAAATAAATCATGCGCATCTTATAATGACGAGGTTGGAATTTGAATGACCAATGACTGATTTCATATAACTTATTAAAAGAAAAACAGCAAATATGAAGAGCAGGAAATGTTTCAAGTGAATTTGGGTGATTCAGACATATTTCCCTCCGCAGACGATAATAAATACATGTACAGGGGCCTAGAAACAAAATCCTACAAATTTACTTAGATTTCTAGCGGTCCTCACATAGTCCATTGTATTTGTATTACCAACAGAAGCATGGAACAGCTTTTGGTTTCCCGAGTTTTTATTCCGTTATAAAGATAGGTATGATCGGATTGTTTAGATGTATACTTATCTACTGGACAATTACAACTGTGTGCAAAGGGATCTTTGCTCATTACTTGGTCATATAACATTCGATCATTTACCATCGAATTTTCACACATCACTCAGATCACAGAAATACATATCTTATCAACGATTTGTCATTCATCGCATATGTAAACAAAGTTACTAGATCCCATTAAATAACATTCTGTTAAAGGAATATACAAGAAGATTCAGTGCATGATACAAATGTTGTTCATCTTTTATTTGAGGTATACACGTACATGACAGACAAATGTAAAACTTTGTGTAGGGAAAGATCTTAGTTCCAAAATGCGCTAAATCCACTTTCCATACAAATTGAGTTGACGATATCAGAACATCAATAAACTGCTTAGCTATCCAGAAATTAAAAATATTATGACAAATTACATAATTAAAAACTGAAATGTACTAAAAAAGATTTGTTTTAAACCGCTGAAGAGGTATGCCTCTTATTACATACTGTTCTAATTTACTACCTTATTGCGTGATTAATAGACCGCTTCGGTAATGTATGCAAATAAACTCCTCGTCGGCAAGCTTAACAATAGTAACTATGTCCGGAAAGCTTAGCTGGAATGTTTAAGTACATCATTAACTAAATTTATTAAAAACAACTTAGTATTATAATGTTTACAAAAACCACGCTGGTGCAAATACAAGCATCGCTCCTTTTAACGTAGTCAAGTATAGCCTTATATTTACTATTTTCTCAAATAGTTTGGCCAAAAGAGGCAAACTATTTCAGAAATTAGTAAATAAGACAAATAAAAACAAAAATCATGATGTGTGTAATTCATTAAACAAAAATATGATAGACATTTAAAATAGAAAGTACTTTTCCAAAGCGACCATTTGAAAAAGGAACTAAACAATACGTTAAAAGGGTTAAACAGATATTCATCAAAACAAATTATAATGATATTTCTTGGAATGCATTAACACCTACATGAAAAGGTTGAATATATGACACACATGACCAGGGCTAGTGTAGATGCTAATGGCAAACATTAACGTTATAACCCAGCAGCTTTGTACAAATATAACAGTTGCACGGATAAACAAGAAGAAAACAAAATATTTGTTTAATTGCCTCGTGACAAATGGATCACTTGTCACAACGAATGTGACCAAATAATGCACTTAAAGAGATCGAGGAACATTGTTGACATGGGCAAAAAGTGATTAATGGTTGATAAAATGTATTACTCTTATCTGATATGTCCACTATGTCTGAAAAGTCCATTGCAAATGAATGCCTTATGACCTAGTATTAGTAGTAATGAACACAAATGCAAAGTGATATCTGCTAATTCATCGGACTAACTTTATACATGCCTGAAATCTCTCTTGGAGATTTTAAAATCCGAGCAGCTCATCATAAAAATGAATGAGTAATTCAGAAAACTAAAATATGTTCCATGCTTCTATTGGTGATACGATTTCGTGGTATGTGAAACCGATATTTGCATATCTCGACAATGTTACTAGATCCCTTTAAAATTATTGTACATTTTGTTTTAACCCAAACGTGGTCATGTTAAACCTTGTTTTTCGTCAACGTAAAGTTGTGTAGTATGTTCAGTTGTGTTGTTCATATAATACACATGGTTCTGTTAAGAAAATACACAACTTAAAGGGGTAGTTCAGTTTTGGTAGAGAGGGCGCTACCCCTCACAAGTTTTTTTGTGAGGTAACGAAAAACTGAGTGTCGAATTTGAAAGAACATGCAATTGTAATGGCAGAATAAACTTTATTTGGTCAAAATCGGTTCAGAAATGGCTGAAATATCAATAAATATATCCGATCGTAATAAATTTGGGCCCCAAATTTATTCGATGATTTAAACAAATAAAATACAAAATGCTTACACTTTTTCAACAATTTTCAAAAGCGGTTTTTAAATAGTTGTTGATGATTTCTCTATTTAATCATTATTTCAACAAAACATCACAATCATAATTTTGTATGAAAAATGGTTGAAACCAATGCCTTTTTAGAGAGCGCCCTCTTGTGTTTTAATGGCTCTTTTTGAATGATAACCGGCTTTTTACTCAGTCGTTTGTAATTGTGTATACTTTTCGAGCATGGTGGAGTTATAACTATTAGTGTGTATGTTACTGTGCAGGTTTTGGTTACAAAAGTTCAGCCTTACCAAAACTGTACTACCCCTTAACCAATGTTAATAGCAAAACCCTGTGTACTACTGTATATTATCCACACAACTGGAAATACTACGTAACTTTACACATCTAATTTGCAGTATGTTTTACCCAAAGTGACCACACAGTGTAGTTATATATTTGAAAGACTTGGTCAAATTAAAACTACGTCGTGGGGTTATTTCCTGTCGACGGGGTTAGATTTCCTAACCTCTTTGTGGGGTTTATGGTGCCTAAACAAGGCTAATAATGTTTTTCTATAGAGTTAAAATTAGGGTAGGTTTAACGAGAGTCATCAGGATCATTTGGTTTGCAGTATGTTGAAGTTATTCTTTTGATCGGCTTTATGGTGATGATATGTTAATGATTAAGTCATATATTTGATTGGAATTGATCAATGCTGACTGATTTCATAATATAACGTAGTTAGAACAATTAGCACTTTCAGTTGACTGCGCTACACGGTGTACATAAGGGGAACCAGTCTACGTTTACATCTATAGTCGAGATCAACTGATCAGTCTCCGTTGGAGAATGAAGAAAGATGCAAAAAAAAAAAAAACGTACTTTCTCATTAGCACTATGAGTCAAAACCGGGCTGTATACTCTCTGTCTGCATTAGTGGATCTAGGCAATAATTGGATTTATTCTAGTCCACCCTATGGACCAACATCCAAGAACTACTCAATCCTTCAAATAAACGACATTAAAATGATTATCCAGATAATAACAATAATGACAAATGTATTCCGAATTAATCTTCTTTAAAATACGTTAGTTATAATTGATATTTACAGCTAAGTCCAGTGTATTATACCATACAAAACAAATTATACAACAAATCATGAAGCACAAATCAATATTCTTAATGATTTGGATCATTAAAATAAATGACCGAAATAAGTAGATAGTTTAACATAAGACGAGCAGTAGACTTCCACTTCCCTGGTATAACTAAAACGTAATTTTACATAAAATCACTCACACACACACACACACACATAGACATACACACATACACACACACACGCACACATACTTACCCGGGCATACTTGTGGGCACCCGACTTGTGGGGTACTTGTGCTACTACAGGCTGAAGGAGTGCTACTACAAACTGTTTTTTTTTTCACAAAATCTTTGCAACGAAAAAAGGCAACCTTCTGAGTGCATGGGAGGGTAGGGGTATCTAGAAAATTAGAAAAATCTAGAAAAATTCCTCAAGTATCACTTATCGGGCACAGTCTCAAGATTTTGTCACATAACTGTTTGAAGCTAAATACGCCGATTTAAGGCTATTCCTTAGTAGGGTCTATGATTTATTCCCCAAAAGAAAAAAATACCCCACAAGTATATAATTGTACCCACACGAGACCCCACAATAATGCCGGCGTGAGAACACACACAGACACACAGACACACACACACACACACACACACGCACACACACACACACACACACACACACACACACACACACACACACACACACTAGTACAACATGTGCATGAATGTATCTACACCTATATACCATGTATACCGTCTATTATAATCAATATTATTATTTAACATTATAAAGGAAGAATTACATTGAAATATATAGCATAAAAACAAGATATTCCTTAACTACGTTTACAAAGGTCACATTTTGGTTAAACTTGCGATTACAACAATCGAACAGCACCGCAGTCATATTACTGAACATGGGTACAGCAAGGCATGTTTGGCAGTTCCCGTCTGAAAGACATACAAAGGAATAACAAGCCAGGATCTTGAGAGTTTCATAAGGACAATGGAGCACAACATTTTACAGAGGACACTTGTTTTGGAGGCACAGAGAAACATAAAAAGCAACATATTTCATATAATACCCTTGCATCGCCTCGGCTCCTTCGCTATCCTAGTCCACCTGCACCAGCCTTCTCAAGGGCATCATGAAGATCACTTCGACGACCTCCGGTTTTCGTCTTCCAGTTCATAAGAACTCGTAGCGTGGCTCTTATGAAGTCTTGTCTGTATTCAGCTAATATGGATTCAGCTTCGTTGTATTCAATTTTGGCAAGATGGATACATAACTCATGGAATTTGTTGTGAGGGAATCTCTTCGACAGGTCATGCAGCTCATCCTCATGCACTCGAGACCTGTTACATAATGCGAAGAAGAGGAAGTGGAATAAGTAGAAGTATGATGCCATGAGTGCCATTATACCCCCCTTAAAATCTCGGCCGTGAAGCGCCAGAACTCCGCGAAAATCTGCACCCATGTCAAGTAAATGTATAAAATACTCTGATGTATTTTTTAAATATTATTATTATTATTCATTTGCATTTATGGCAATCTAAGCAAATATGGTCATACAGTCAACATGTTTGTCCATAAATCATACATCTTTGATAATTAAACATTGGTTTTCACTAAATAGATTCTTTTTATTTAGTATTTATTTATTTATTTGATATTATTATAATTTTAAAAAATATATTTGTTCTCTTTGTCTTTGAATCCGTTGATGTATTGGTTGTTTGTTACAAGTCGTATATATATGCTATCTTTAAGGTTTATGTAGTAGTTTATGTTATTAGACCTTTTCATTTTATTTTTTCATAAGGTTAATCCTTAAGTGTTTGTTTATTTTCATTTTGTTTTTATGTAACTTAAAAGGGAAGTTCAGTTTTGATTTTTGTGAGGTAATGAAAAACTGAGTGTCGAATTTGAAAGAACATGCAATTGTAATGCAGAATAAACTTTATTATGTCAAAATCGGTTCAGAAATGGCTGAAATATCAATAAATATATCCGATCGTATTTATTTGGGCCCCAAATAAATACGATGATTTTTTGAAGAAAAAAAAAAAAATGCTTAACACTCTGAAATTGAATTTGAAAGAACATGCAATTTTAATGCAGAATAATCTTTATTAGGTCAAAATCGGTTCAGAAATGGCTGAAATATCAATAAATATATCCGATCGTATTTATTTGGGCCCCAAATAAATACGATGATTTAAAAAAAAAAAAAAAAAAATGCTTAACACTTTTTCAAAATTTTTCAAAAGCGGTTTTTAAATAGTTGTTGATGATGTCTCTATTTAATCATTATTTCAACAAAACATCACATGCATAATTTTGTATGAAAAATGGTTGAAACCAATGCCTTATTCGAGAGCGCCCTCTTGTGTTTTAATGGCATTTTTTGAATGATAACAGGCTTTTTACTTAGTCGTTTGTATTTTTGTATATTTTTCGAGCATTGTGTGGTAATAAATATTAGTTTGTAATTTTACTGTGCAGGTTTTGGTTACTAAAGTTCAGCCTTACCAAAACTGTACTACCCCTTTAATTCTGGACCCCATGGAAGATTAAAGGTGTTATGTTGGCACACCTGAAAATGGGCCATCCAGCCGTTGTTTAAAATGTGAACTTATATTTATATAATGTTGTACAGTATTTTTTTTTCACGGACAATAACAATTGATCAATCTATCAATCAGACCATTTATAATAATGATGCAACAAACAAAATTTAAAGAGCCCGGTTATTCCTTATGTATTTCGTTTTTAATTAATTTTGTATTTCTTTGAATTATTAACTACTATAAAAATGTGTGTCCTTAAGGAATCCTCCAAAAAGTACATCTTCACTGCTACCGTGAAAGTTGGAGATATTACAATCACAAACATATAAAAACATCTAAAAACAAACTGGCCCTCTCCTGCACTACAGACCCATGCCCACCCTGAAGTCCATGCTGGAGATTTTAAAAGTTACCACTCATCCTGGGGCTATGCTAAATATGACGAGAATTGAGAATAACTGGAGATGTGGGGCTGTGGGCATCAGCCTGCGACTGTTACCTCCTTCATGATGCCAAACAACCGGGAACTTTCCACTCAAGCAGACAAGGAGCAGGGATTACAATCTAGATCTCTGCTTTTTGTCTAAAAACATCGATGGCCGTCCACAACATGCATTTCGCAAGATACTTCCTCTCTTCCCTCATAATCAACATCATCCAGCTCTGATCCATATCGGTGTAGAGATTCCTCTTATCCAATCAAAGCCCCAACCACGATGAACTTTTGGAAAGCTGACTGGAAAGCCTTTATTGATGACCTGGAGGATCATCTGCAATATCCTCAAGGACACTGCCAAAAGACACATTCCTCGTGACTTTCGTAAAGTCTACACACCTTGCTTGCTGCGATAATCAAAAGAGCTTATCAAGCAGTATGAATCCACTGGTGATCAAGACATTGCAACATAACTCTTGGATTTCCTTGGCGATGGCAAGAGACTGTAGAAGACTTCAACTCTACACACTTGAGTTGAAAGGCTTGGAACCTTTTTCGACATCTTGGAGTAGTAACCCTGGTCCAACACCAACCTCCAAAGGTAACAACAAATGCTGTTGCTTCACGCCTGCTACTTAATTTCAAGGTACCTTTTACCAAGACATAACGTAAATAAGTCAAGAAGAAGCTTTCCAAGTCCTACTTAACATCAGCAAAGACTTCACCATGTGCAAGACCTTACACTAGAGAAGATGTCGACATTGGCCTCTCATCCACAAAATTGGGGAAAGCAGCTTTAATTGATGGAATCTACCCAGTATTCCTGAAGAACCTTGGACCAAAGGATCGCGACTGGCTGGTCTCATTCGTCACCTGCATCCACTCCTCCGGAGTTATCCCGAAGGCTTGGAGAGACGCTAAAGTGATTGCGATCCTTGAACCAGGGAAACCTGCAAACGCGACCCTATACAAGCTTTCGTCCCATCTCACTGTGCACATCCTACAAATTGTTCGAGCGTATCCTCCTGGCCAGACTTAGCCCACTGGTATAACATGTGCTACCAAATGAGCAGGCAGGCTTCAGACCAAAAAGGAGCTGTTCCGATCAAGTCCTAGCCCTTACTACCTTCATCGAGGCAGGATATCAGCGCGCTCTTAAAACAGGTGTGGCACTGATTGACCTCTCATCGGCCTACGACACTGTATGGAGACGTGGCCTGCTTCTCAAATCCTCCCGCATCTTCAAGTGTCAGACAACTATGCGCATTCTCGCTTCTATACTTAGCAACAGAAGATTCAGAGTTTCAGTTGGAGGACAAACAAGCTCGGTTAGAACCATCAACGACGGGCTCCCTCAAGGATCTGTCTTGGCCCTGATGCGTTTTAACATGCATGTAATGACATTAGACATTTTGTTTGTTCTGTTTTAAGTAGGTAAACTTTATAAATGGAACTAGTACATGATTGAAGTCTCAAGTATAAGTTTTAGGGAAAATAATTGAGTTAATAGATCACTTTAAATTATTGTAAAAAAGTTACACCAACCTTTATTCCAGTCAGATTTTAGCCGTTTTTGAACCCGATTTTAATCAAACAAAGTTGATCATGTCATTACAATTGTATGCTTTTTCAAATTATACACTTATTTTTGCATTACCTCACACAAAAACTATTTCTTGAAGCGCCCACTAAACAAAAACTGAACTACCCCTTACAGGGGCGGATCTAGCTTTTTTTTTGCTAATGGAAGGGGGGGGGGTTTGACCCAATGACAATGTAGCTTTTTGCTAATGTTTTTTTTCCTATTTTGAACCCCCGTAAATGATTTTTTGTTCACTTTTTTCACAGACACATTTTCATTTGGCAGCCCAAGGGGGGGGGGGGGGTTTAAACCCCTTAACCCCCCCCCCCGTAGATCCGCCACTGCCTTAACACGATGTTTTCATAATAGTAATGCTTGTCAAAGGCGTACGAGGCCAAACATTATGAAAACACCATCATTCCGGTAATTAACCAGTTCAATTGTCGTGCAACATCAACCTTATTTCGTGAAAAGGATTTTGCCAATGCACCACGACTATTTGGATAGCTATTATTCAGTGTTCGATCTGTGATAGTAAATGATTGGCCGACTTCAATACAATGTAATTGTAGATTTGTTTTTATATCGACGTTATTTTATAGACTTACTCCTGAAAAACTCTGACCGGAGTGTTCACGGGACGATCTGACGAAGCTACATGAGTCGAAGAACCAACTGTTCCGACAGGATAATCTGCTGATGCCGACGCACATGTTGTAGAGTAGGGTGATTGAGAGATCGTCGCTGGGCAATAAAAAGGGCAAAATGGCCGATATTATCGTCAAATATCGATTTTGTTTTTATTTTATTTTCAGATAGAGTTCTTTAAAACCTATCCGATGATATGTTTAGAATTCCCATATGTGCCCCACTTTTTGAGAAAATCAAAAATAACAAAAGGACAAAATGACAAAATTGCGCGTATTTGGGCAACAAAAAGGACAAAATCGTTTTCACGAACTGCCGAGAGGTGTTATTTGGTTAAGAATCAATGTATAACGAATGAAATGTGTTATTTTACTACTTTTCCGTAAGAATATAGCATTGATCACAATATCCGCACATGCGTACGGCCACAAGTTTAACCAATTTTAATTCAAGTGACTACGAAATAACCCTTGCATGTTTGGCATACACGACTAAACGCGCATATGATATGGGCAATAAAAAGGACAAAAATGGATTTGCCCTTTTAGCTGCCCATTATTGCGCCAAGTCGCGCGCATTGCCTGTGCATTATCAATGCGCGTAAAAGGGCAATTCGCGTTTTGTCCTTTTTCATGCCCAATATCGACGCGATATCGTGCATGTAAAAAGGGCAAATTCAGAAATGCGTAAATAACTCCGTTAAAAAGAACTGAGCGTAGGCCAAATTAAACGACTTGATCGCTTTATAGCCTACATTACTTTTTCACTTAACAATATTACTGGATTTGGCATTTGAAAAATATAATTGCCCAAAATGTCAAAATGTTGTTTCTTACAAAAAAGTAAGTATCGTTTTTTGCTATCGATACCGTCAATTTGTCCTTTTAATTGCCCAGCGACGAGATTTATTTTAAATTGTACATTCATTACAAATCACACAATATGAGAATAATGCATCACTAGAGAGCTAGGGGTTAACAGATATTCAAGTATTACATGTTTATGTCCCATACCAACACGATATCTTAGTACAACAACAAAATGAAAACCCCAAGAATCGAAAACAAGCACTCTTTGTACTAAAAAAAAAAGCCAATGTTTTGATGACATCATTGTGTGGGGCGAATTGTCATTAGCAGACGATGTCTCATTGCGAATCCACACAACCATTATTGAACTATTATTGCCTGCTAAACGTGTATGTTTGCAACGAAAGCGCATTTATTTCATTGCACTGCACAATGATAATTCACTCGGAGACATTTACGGAAAGAAAGAAAAATTCAATGAAGTAAGTCACACACCGTCCTACTTTATCTGCTTGAAAGACCCGCCGAGGTCTGGGCACGATTCTATTAGCCAATTGTTCAACAGCTGTATTTTGATGCGGGTGTCGCTGAATGTGCAGTACTGTATGTGATACTTATGGGCGACGTGATAGATTTAAAAAACCTAAAAAAATGTGTGTCAAAAGACAACAACGTGCTTTTAAGAGTGCGGCAGTGGAGCACATAATGACAACTATTCTCCTAAATAAACAAGGATGATTGAACAGAGTCATTTTAAAAAGGCACTATAAAATGTGTTCGTTATCTGTCGGACATCGTCTGCTAATAATAACTCGACCACACACTGACGTCACAGTATTTCAGCTGGTTTCGGTGGGATTTTTGATGCCATAATGGGCTTACGAATTACCACTTTTTCATTGATAATAACTTCTTAGTAACAATGTTTTAAAACATTTACTTGTAATATTCGTGTTATGGATCGTGTATGAAATATGGAAATATGAGCTGAAGCTAAATTCAAAATCTATAAATAGCCCCTTTCAGTATAACATATACAAATGGGTATTCACCTACTAATGCAGGTATGTATATTTCAAGATCGTATTACTTATATATTATACAAACGATGCAACTGAGAAATAATGAATGTAATATTGTCGGCTACACGATATTTATGCCTTCAAAAATTAGAATTAAAATACCGATATGATATTAAACAAAAGGTACTGATTGCCACAGTACAATAATAACACTAACCTTTGTATCCAGTCCTGAAATCAAATTCTGTGGCGTCTTCTTCATGTTCTTGCTTCAGTTTCAATGTTACGTGAGTATCATTCGGGCAATGGGTCAGGTTGAGAGTGAACGTTACGAATTTCCTAAGTGGTTTACATATGACCTTATATGGTAACGTCTGTGAATGAAAGAGAGGTCATATTAGTAGGCTTGTTAAGAGGTCCGCCACTGCAATTTGGGGTACAATTCTTTTAGTAACTTCAACATATTCCTTGGATAAAAAGAAGAAAATTCATCTAAAGAGACACTCTGTATCTATGCAAATTAGGCCTAATTTCCATAATTTATGCAAATTTATTCATGAAAATGGGATATTCCATGAAAATGGTGTTTTTATTGACATATTTTAAGGAGAACATATTCCTTGGATCAAAAGAAGAAAATTCATTCAAAGAGACACCCTGTTTATATGCAAATTAGGTCTAATTTCCATAATTTATGCAAATGTATTGATGGGAATGGGATATCTATGCCAATGGTGTTTTTATTGACATTTTCGGGAGAACATAATCCTTGGATCAAAAGAAGAAAATTTATCCAAAGAGACACTCTGTATCTATGCAAATTAGGCCTAATTTCCATAATTTATGCAAATTTATTCATGGGCCCAGAAATAACGGAACGGGGCACTTCCCAAAATAAAGCCACGAAATGACTGGGTCCATCGGATAGTGTGTCTTTTTAAATGAAAATTGATACCAAGAACATTAATTTTGGTCGTGTAGTTTTTGTGTTACAGCGCTGTGAGTGACACCATGTCAGGGTTCATTTTTCTTCAATTTTGACTGACCTATTGGCTAAAGAATGACCCAAAACGGCTCGTTATAGAATTACGGTGCTGTGGCTATTCAGTCGATTGCACATTAACAAAGGTGTCCGCATCATTGTTCACCGTAATTCTATGACGAGCCGTTCGGGTCATTCTTTAGCCAATAGGTCAGTGAAAATTGAAGAAAAATGAACCCTGATATGGTGTCACTCACAGCACTCTAAAACAAAAAGTACACGACCAAAATTAATGTTCTTGGTATCAATTTTCATTTGAAAAGACACACTATCCGATGGACCCAGTCATTTCCTGGCTTTATTTTGGGAAGTGCCCCGTTCCGTTATTTCTGGGCTCA
Organism: Echinarachnius parma; assembly: GCA_037951105.1. Taxonomy (NCBI): domain Eukaryota; kingdom Metazoa; phylum Echinodermata; class Echinoidea; order Clypeasteroida; family Echinarachniidae; genus Echinarachnius; species Echinarachnius parma. The sequence continues at coordinate 5,232 of JBAMJV010007300.1, read as the reverse complement.
TGAATAAATTTGCATAAATTATGGAAATTAGGCCTAATTTGCATAGATACAGAGTGTCTCTTTGGATAAATTTTCTTCTTTTGATCCAAGGATTATGTTCTCCCGAATATGTCAATAAAAACACCATTGGCATAGATATCCCATTCCCATCAATACATTTGCAAAAAATTATGGAAATTAGACCTAATTTGCATATAAACAGGGTGTCTCTTTGAATGAATTTTCTTCTTTTGATCCAAGGAATATGTTCTCCTTCAAATGTGTCAATGAAAACACCATTTTCATGGAATATCCCATTTTCATGAATAAATTAGCATAAATTATGGAAATTAGGCCTAATTTGCATAGATACAGAGTGTCTCTTTGGATGAATTTTCTTCTTTTCATCCAAGGAATATGTTGAAGTTATTAAAAGGGTTGTACCCCAAATCGCAGTGAACACCCATATTTTGGGGTCTTAACAAGCCTACTATATAGGAAGAAGGCATATAAACAACATTGAAAGGATTAGATGGGTAATTCATAATGCATTGGAAGGGTCGCTGTTCATAAACTGGAAAACGTGTCAATAATCATAAGACACCCCGTCCCAGTGAAAAGAGAAGGAGTAGGAAGAGGAACGAGAGATTAATACGGCATTTACATCTACAAGGTCTTGAATGTTCCTAGATCCTCCGAGTGCATATACCACGTCTAGTGTATGTAGTGTCTTACCTTTGTCATGCCTTGTGCAGTCCTCAGCAATGTGCAAGTGATAGTCAGATCATCCTCCACTGTCGCGCTGATATTTATAGTGTTGGGTGGTGAGGCTGGTTTGTACTTTATAATACAATTCTCTCCATACTGCTGTATTTCCTTTAAGATAAAAAAGGATTGTCCTATTTCTACTAACATTAAAGACATTAAAGAGAGATTTAGTAACATTACAAACGAACATTTATAACTCCACCGTGCTCGAAATGTATAAATTACAACCGACTAAGTAAAAAGCCTGCTATCATTCAAAAAGAGCCGTTAAAACACAAAAGAGCAATCTCTAAACGCATGGTTTCAACCATTCTTTAAAAAAAATTGTACATTTGGTGTTTTGTTAAAATGATGATTAAAAAGAGAAATCATCAACAACTATTTAAAAACCTCTTTCGTACATTTTTGAAAAAAAGTATAATCATTATTTTCACTTTATTCATCGAATGAATGTGGAATCACACATGTATTCCGATTAGATATATTTATTGATATTTCAGCTGTTTCTGAATTGATTTTGTAAATAATAATTGTTATTCTGTCATTAGAAATGTATGCTCTTTCAAATTTGACAGTTTTACATTACCTCAACAACAACAAAAAAAATTTCTTGTAGCGCCCTCTATACAAAAACTCAACTATCCCTTTAAGGGGGCAGGCATACTATCATAAAATGGATACTGGTTTTCACTGGTATTGCTTTATAAATATTTTGTTACCATTGAAGTTATTTTTTGTTGTTGATAATATGTCACATTACGGATCTTTTTACATAATGTGTAATTCAAAACCACGTGGCCTAATTTTTGCATATAAAGAAATACATAAGAAAATACATGTGTAAGCTTTTTTCAAAAACCACTAATTCAAATTCATTTAAACTTTGTCAGTATGTTCTATGTATCTTATATTAAAATCTGAGTTGACAGATTAGTTGGAAAATAATGCCTTGGGTGTTTGTTTAATGAATTAATTTGGGTCTATTTCAACCTTTTTTGAGAGTAACATTTCAGCGTAATGCTGATCATATGGAAACGCACATATTGGCAGGATTATTTCCTCCATTTTGCCAACAGATGACAGCATACTGCTACTTCAGAACTATGTTAATTGTGTATATCTCTTTTGCCCCTACAATTTGATATCTTATTTGGGAAAAAGGGATGAAATTTAAGAATGTTATTGCTATTTTTCCTTTTGGTTCTGCTGTAAAATTACAAATCGCGTTCAAAGTCATTGATTTATTCTTAATTAGGAACGATTTTGAAGCATTTCCAGGTGTAATTTTGGCATTAAATTTGGGATTTGGATAGTTTGAATATTCCCCAATACAATAAAAGGAAAAACTCAATATCAATTTTTCTTTCCAAAATCAACATCGATAAGGTATGCCTGCCCCCTTACATGTATTTTTTTGTTATTGCATTGTAGATAGATTCCAACTGAAGGTCTCATTGATTCAACAACACTAATAGTTTATTTAATGCCTTTTAAATTGTGCGTGAACAACTAAAAATTAAATTTCTTTTATACATTACATTCTTAATTAATGTAATATGTTTTCTTTTAAAACAACACAGACGTGATTATGTTACATAATATAGGCACAGACAATTACCTTGAAAACCCCCTTTGCGTCGAACACGTGCACGCGGAGGATTGGTTCACGATCAGTTGGCAATAGGACTGGAAGAAAGGGGACAACGTAAATCTCCTTATCCTGGACGAAAAACTTCTTTACCAAATTCTCGAACCATGTGAAGTGAGTCAGTTGTAGTGTTACCCTGTCTTTGCTGAAACGGCATTCAACCGTGTTATCTGTTGTCCATGCAGAAGCTAGATAGGTACAAAATACACCGTCAATCCGAGGGATCAAGGCATAGATTAAAGGACCTAAAGAATACAACGTACTTTGACACTTATTCCATAGTTGATGACTTGAAACATAGGTCTGCCGAAAAAAAATCCATGAAAATAAACACAGTAGTGATTTAAGACTAGTTTTCTGATGTCAAATCTCACTTAGCAGCCAGTTTACGCCACCCCAATTTTAAGGGTCCGGAATCGGCAGTGTGATCGACATGTCATTGACAATTCATTGGCTTACGTCATGACGCGTCATCTACAGAATTTAGTTCATTAGTCCGTTCTTTAGATGACGTCACATTTTGGCGATTTAAAAGGGGCGTTCCCAGGACAATTAGATATATACTAATTACCCAAAAGTGTATTGATTTCATGAGAAATGACTGCCAAATTCTTTTTCTTCGGGAAAAATTACATATAGAGAGACGAATTGTGAAAATTAGGCCATCTAGACGCTGTAGTTCCTTTAAAGAGAAGCCAAACACTGACATTTTTGCCTACTGTTACTGTTAAGTACATATTTCCGATCACTTCTAGTCGTTTATCTCCTCTTGGGTATCACCAATAATGGAAATAATACATATTTTTGAAACAACTATAATCTGTTTTGACAGAACACTGGAGGCAGACATGTTTTTTCCAACTGTACTATATGAAACGTCATTTGACCTTGCACTAACACAAGCGGGTTACCTAACTACTGACATATGAGCAGCTCCAAAACCAGCGGTTACATAACCCGCTTTTGTTAGTGCACGCTCAGATGCGCTCAGATGACGTGTCATGCGGTACCGTTGAAAATTATGGCAGCCTCCCGTGGTCGGTCAAAACAGTAGAAAGTGGTATTAAAAAAACATTAATTATTTCCATTATTAGTGATACCCAAGAGGAAATATACGACTAGGGCCCCGTTCAAGGAAGAGATATAATCTAGTGTATGTTATAATTGATTGTAAGTCAGATCATGTGTTTCTAAATGCGCGAATCTGATTGGTTGAAACGCGCAAAGTTTCTGACTTACAATCAATTGTAACTTACAATCTAGTCCAATCCGAGCTGAGCTTTGCTTATTTGTGTTTGCATCATTTCATGTCCTGTAAGTAGGATGCTTTAGATTTGTCATATCCAACAGTCGACGGCTCAATATGACGTCGTTTGCATACGCTGCGCATGCGTAAATATCGACCCACCGTTCACCGTCCGATTTGGGAACGCGTTTACATTTTTTCACCGTCGACCCCAAAAATGGTCACCGTGTTTTGTTTATGACGTCATACTCTTCTCGAGATGCATAGTATAAAGCGAGTCTTATAGTAGTGTATAAGTAGTACTAACAATTAAAACAAAAGTACTGTTTGAATTTTTATTGCGAATTCGTCCGATACTAAGCCCAAAAAGGCACAAAAAAGTGTTTGGCCCGTTTGCATGCTTTGAAATGAATGCACAAATCTACATGTACGGCATCGCCTATCACTACGGCAAGCCGTGGCTATGACCATGGGCCAGGGCCAGACGAGAAATTGTTAGGCTTAGCCTATGGCCGGCTGTGCTTCATATTGCACTGTTTATGTGTGTCTGTGCGACGTGACTGAACGAATGGCAGTCAACGTGCCTAGTCAACCGAGTTCAATAAGGGCGTAATCTCGAGCCGTCCACTAGTGATCATGGCAAATCGAAGCCACCCTATTAACTGCTAGTTTCTTCCGGATGTCAAAACAAATGTTTTTGCGCTGATGTTGTGTATGCTTATTTCAGGACAAATTGGCAATTTTGTGAGAGGGTTGGAATATTTCGAAGCCGTCACTGCTCTTATTGCTGCTGTGTTATATATATATCACCTAATCTCACTTAGGGAAACATATTGTCATAGTGAAGCGCCTGACGATACATCAATAGTAAATCTCGAGGAAGCGCCACACTACTTACCCAAATTATCACCTCTTTTTGTGTACACCACACTGTTCACGCTCTTCGGGTCAGTGAATATGGCACAGTGAGGTAGTGACACTGTGATGGGCTTCTTGAAACTCAGGCCCGATGGGGTACAGCGGAAGCCGCAGTTGACCATCATCTCATCATCCTGCAGGATCAGGTCATCAGGAGGGCTCGTCAGGACCTGGAGTGTGATATCATGGGAGGATCCTTCTTCTAGCGCTCCGGGGGGAATGGAGAGAGTGACGTCATAGTTTTCAACGCGCAGTTGACCGCCGCAATGATTAAAAGCCCCACTTGCTGTATTAAGTGACGACACGTTAGTAGAACCTGAGAATGATAAACCAGACTATCATGAGTATCATTGTGCTAAGCACTGGGTGGTTTTAACTATGGTGTTTGAGACCGGTGTTAGTGTTTATTAAGCATTTCAACTTCCGTTTCCGGCAGGCGGTGTTTATTGCTATGTGTAAAGATCAAATGTGTGTCAGGTTGGTGTTATAGGCTGTTGTTAGGGTTTAGTTAAGACTAATGGTAGCCTTAACACCGTACTTGAAATAAGTGGGTGTTAGCATGGTTAGGGGCTTGGCCTCTATTTGTGAAGTATTTCCTGCAGGAAATTCTTGACATGACGTGTTACCTGGCAAATTGTGTTAGTGTTTACATTTTACACGTTAATCTAACGCC